>MU251519.1:0-76092 GCA_019669835.1 Amylocarpus encephaloides
CTAAAGAGCCTCAATTTTGGATACTGTTCAGATGGAATAAATTTTAAAGCAGCGTGTTGTGGCGAATTTACATTCTTTAACCCCTGTAGAGAGTAGACTCAACTGGAGCTTCAGTTTCTGTCTGCAGATCCATCATCGCTTGTCCTCGGCGAACGTCGAGTTCTAACCAGTCCTCTTCCAGTGCTCAAATCGACAGCAATCCATTTCTCGACAACAAACGCTTCGCATGTATCAGCTTTTTTCAATCGAGATTAAGCGCCGTGTGAGAGACGTAGGGGCACATGCTAGAAGATAACATGCCAGAAGATGACATGATAAAGGTATCCTGGGGTATGAATCTCTTGCAGAGCTCAAGGATACATCCAAGAAAATCTGACCACAAAGTCTTCACGTTCTATGTCTTTGAAAAGTTAAAATAAGCAGGCCCTTTCTGTTTTAAAGCATTGGCACGAAACAACCTCGCCGGCCTTTTATTCGCATCGAGTGTTTTTCTACCTCTTTCGCAAGCCCTCACATACGCCCGTCACCCCCCAGCGGTTATCCAGGAGCATTACGCATGGCAAGGCACCTCACGTAGCAACAACAACAAAACACACAGTTTCCCTCTCTCATGTGACGATGTTGAAGATTTTGTATCAGGCGTGAGGCGAGGGAAGGGACATATTCGTCCAAGGGGATACAGTAGCGCACCACGAAGTAGGCCGTAGGAACGAACAACAGGACGTCCTCCGGTAACAAATGATTCGTTTTACTTACCATTATCGTTTCTCTTGCGACTTGGGCCTCGGATTCTTCGTGACAGATCCTTCCATGTCACCAGTAACGAGGAATTCTCTTAATATCGAAATTCTCCACTCCAGATGCCATGCCGAGCGTAGGGTGCCGTGTTCGTTCCTCCATCACTATCTATGGCCCCGAAACCCCTCTGAGTTAAAAGGTCTTTCTCTCACCGAGAAGGGGCGGTCTCAAGTGCTAGGATAGAGACCTCCGGCGAAACGATAAGTAGACTGGTCAGAAGAACAACTACCAGCTGAGCTAGAAGGTGTCTTCCATCCCTCGTGGTAGATCACACTCGGATCTACATGAAATTCTCGCCACCTGAGCTTGGCCCCAGGAATTCAATCGAGGGAGGAAATGAGTTGGAATTCGAGCGAAGGTACGTGCAAGGGATTTGCGAGGCATGTACAATTTGCACTCTTGATTGCACACTGCACACAGCATGCCTGCCTATTTCCACAAGAGTCTCCTCATTCAGTGGAAGATAAATTGATGGTGAAAGCTTTGGCGATCTAAGGATCGACAACAAGCCACCTTCTTACTTTCTCCTCCCCACCCAGTGGAAGAGAAATTGATGGTGGAAGCTTTGGCGACCTAAGGATCGACAACAAACCGTCTTCTTACTTTCTCCCTACCCAGTGGAAGAGAAATTGACGGTGGAAGCTTTGGCGACCTAAGGAACCACCTTCTTGCTTTCCCCTCCCCACCTAGTGAAAAGAAATTGATGGTGAAAGCTTTGGCGATCTGAGGATCGACAACAAACCATCTTCTTGCTTTCTCCAACTTACTCCTTACTTCGCGCTCACCCCCCATCAACAGATGGCGAAGAAGAATGAGCAAGCGAGCAGTGGCGGACACAGCATGGAGGGAGATTGATTCAATGGATATCGACACAACACTTACCTTGATTTGGTTGGGACACTTCAAACACATATTTCTTTGGGAGGAACAGCTCAAGGAGCAACATAGCACAGGCAAGGATATGCTCTCGCCTCTCACTCTTACCACCCGGTGATTCAGGCGCCACCCCTTCGCCATTTGTCAAAAAGAACTTACGGTGAGTTGAAATCGCGTTTTCGATTCCACGTCTCTGGTCTAGAGGAAATTTCATGTTTAGATCATTGCGCTTGAAGTCTTGAGATGTCTGTATCTTGCTGCGGCTCACTCCTTACCGCGACCTTCAACCACAGTATCAGAATCCTTCCTCGGGGCATCCATACTGCCTTGACCCTCCACCAATGCTTTCTTCTCCGCGCGATGGGTGAGGCACAGTAATCCCGTCGCCCAGATACCCAGGGCGATACACGTCGCCATCGTAGTCCTCATGCCTTTCTACACGATCAAACATCAGCAAATGTCCCTCCCTCCCCCAGCCACTTCCCCCATCGGCAATTCCCCCATCGGCACTCCCCCCGAAAGCCGGGAGAGAAGGAGTCTGTTTCGCCCGCGATGATCCAGAGGGTCACGAAGCCGTAGAAGTACCAACTGGTCAGCAACCTCTTGAGGAAGCCGACGGACCATGGCGTGCGTTTGTGGTTTTCTGGGACGCGGAGGACGGCTAGGGCACGCTCGTCGTCTGTGAGATAGAAGGCGGTTGTCGTCCGTGGTGTGTCTGGGAAAAGTAGCAGGCCGTAGATAACAATGGGTATTGTGAGGAGCCCGTCGATTATCTGGGGGACAGGGTGGGTTAGCTTCTGCCTCTCACGGAAAGTCTCGGGACGAAAGGGAAAACATCTCGCTCCATTAGCGAGGGGCCATGATCGATTCAGGAGTGACAGAGTGCCGGTGATAAAAGGCGGTGCAACGGGGGTATGCAAGGACGAGTGCCTCATCAGCTTACAGATAACCACCGCCATCCACTCAATCCACTCCTCCCATCGAGGCCGGCGTGGATCGCAGTCTGCAGGAACCCCCCGAACATCGTCCCCGCCAGCCCGGAGGACGTGATGACACCGCTTCGTTTCCCAAGCTCCCGCGGCGTGTACCAGGACCCGGGGATGAACCAATCTGAGACTTGTCAGTGTGGTTCTCTCCTCCTCGACGCCAACCGCAAGGAATTGGAAGCGAGGAGGAACATACCTAATTTCCTCACCAGATTCCCCTCCCCACGGTGCTCATCAGGACGGGAGATATCCCCCCTTGACTCCCGCGAGGCCCATCTGGACGGATAGTCGAGACCCTCAAATACCATCGATCCCCGAGAGGTCCCAGGAGCCCTCCTCCAAAGCGCACACCAAACCCACGTCCGGAAACCAACAACTCAGATGCCTCCCCGCCCCGACTCTGCCCCCTTCACAAACAATGGATCTCTTGTCACGACTTGGCCGGGCAGGTCCTCCAAAGATAAGATCTAGGAGCCAGGGAGAGAGGCATGGGACGTTGAACCCCGTGTTCCCCACCCCCAAGTGCCAGCGCATGGCGAAAGGAAAGATCTCCATACTCCCTTCATCAAGCACCAAGGTGGGGTGTGCCACACGTGATTGACATGGAAAAGGGGTCGCTCCTACCCCTGTATCTTGATGGAAACACTGATTGTTGACTTGCGAGGGAAGTTGGTTGACTGGGAGAATTGCGATGTGCAACAAAGCTAAGAACCGAGGAATAGAATCATGGCTGATGGGCTTGAACGACCTGAACACTCTCCCCACACGAGTTTGTGAATCCGGGAGTGATTGAAAAAAAACATGGCTGCAGCTGTGGAAGAGATGGTGGTGATGTGTGTGAACCCAGGTATATTTCCTTGTAAAAATGTAAGTTCCTATATGCAGGATGGTATGATATCGATGAGAAGAGTCTCTCTGTCTTTCCTCGCTCCCTAAATGCAACAAAGTACAAGACCAAGAATCAGATCCCCCATATCCCTCACGAAAGAAGAATTCCCGACGCCATATATTCGTTCAATCATTCATACTTCAATCATCCTTGGCCGATGACTACGACTCCTCTCACTTTCCTCTTTCTCTTTCTTGTCTTTGTGCTTGTTGAAAAGGATTGATAGGGGGGAACTCTTCTTCTTCTTCTCGGCGAGGACGACGAGTTCTTTGCCCTTGCTCTCCTTCCGGCTGCTACGATCACTTCTACCACTTTCGGATTCTGCGACCGATTTGGCAGTGGATGATCGACGAGGTGGGATTTCCCGTACAGCAAAAGTACTTCTGCGGATATCATTCGCATTCTCGCTTCTCTTGGCACTCTTCGAGCTCTTCGTCGTCTTACTCGAGCGGATACTTCGCTCACTGTAAACACTCCCCGGTGCTTTAGGACGTCTCCGTTCTTCGTTCGCGCGCTCTCTGATCCTCTCTTTCTTCTGCCTCGCGGCTTCCGGGGTGATGAATTCACCGTCTACACTCGTCGCTACACTTCGTTCTTCGATGTCTGCGATTCCTTGTCTCCAATTTTCGATGCTTCCCATCTCGAAATTGTCGTAGACCATGGCTTCCTCCATACGGTTCACTTCCTTCTTGGCTTCGTTCTTGGCTTGGATTTGCTTGACGATCTTGTAACCACCGAACATGACTATAGTGACACCGAGGGCAACGCCTCCTGCGATCAAGAATTCCGGGGCGGCGAGAAGGGCGAAGGTTGCTGGTGCCGAAGCTTTCAGAGCGGTGAGAACCCCTGGGCCCATTGTCTTGAGGATGTTGGAGAGTTCAGCTAGGGTCAAGGCGACAGCGGCCATGGCTTCAGGATTCGACTGTAAATTCTTGATGATCGCTGTCGCGGTATGCTGTACACAATGTGCCTCCAGAAGTAATGCATCGAGTTTCGACATGGTCGCTTCCAACTCTTCTTGCTTGGCCACGGACGGTCCTGGTGGGTGATGCAATTCTCCGTATGCCAAATTCATATCAATCTTGTCGTTCTTGTCCCTTCGCACATCCGGGTCGGACACACTTCGATGCAGCGAGTAGGGCGGGGGGAGAGTTTCGGCTCGAGATAATTGACTGGGGGCAGGATCTCCCATGTCGGTATGTCGACGTGTGAGACCTTGTTGAGGGGCATCTTCGAAGTATGGGGATCGGCATTGCGAACCATCGGGACCAAGGGCACGTCTCGAATGCGGTCTCGCACTTCGACTCCTCCTCGACGATGCCACACTACCCTCCGAGATGTGCGAGAGCGGGGGCCTCGCAGGGAATCCTCTATCTTTATGATGGCGGGGCGAGCGACCAGAGCGATGCGATTGTCGTGAAGAGGCGACGGATTCAGTGTCCTCGCGAGCCTGAATAAGATTCTGTGCAGCCTTGTATGCGATTCGTTTTTGCTGCTCCCCTTTCATCTCCGCCTTCTTCTCCTTCTTCTTCTCCTCGTACGCTTTCTTGGCCTCGTTGAAGATATTGACAAGATGCTTGCCCTGTGCCATGGTCAGCTTCGCATGTGGGAGGCGCATAGGAGAGAACTTACAGTGCTGACCACCTTGCCGGACTTGTTGATAATGGTGACCGTCTCCATGACAGGCATGTTGGCGGATTGATATTAGGTTGAAGAAATCGAAGACCAGCTCCGTGTGAATTTTGGGGGAGGGAGGGAAGGAAAGAGAGGAAAGAGAGTACAAATGGGATGGCGAAGTTTGTCTTGGTGGTTGCGGCGAAAGGCGAAATTGCGGTGAAGTGATGAAGAAGTGTTGGGCGAGGGACGGGTATTTGAGCAGAGAAGCCAAGAGAGTGCAAGTCAAGTAATAGAAAGAATAGGCGCTCCCCTCGAATGGCTCAATGTATTCCAAGCAAGCCGTGGTGCTTAGTTCCAAACGAGACCGAGGAAATGTCGAACGAGGCAGCGCGGGTAAAGAAGGTCGTCGTGTTTGTCGCCTCTCAAGTCAGGTGAGGACGATGCGGGCGCGAAGGAGTTATCGCGATTGGCGAGCGTCTGGTCCTCGCGTCCTCTCTTGTCTTCCGTCCTCTCCTCTCCCCTGTCCTCTCGTCTTCTCCCCCCTCCTCTCTTCCTCTCCCCTTCCTCTCTTCCTCCTCCCAGTAGCAGGGCGCCAGATATCTTTTGCCCTGCTTGGACCAGCAATTACATGGCCGTTTCCGGAATAGCCTCTTGAGAACTTCCTCTCTCCTTTCCCTCGGTTATTGTCTCGTCAACTCAGGTGTGGATGTTTCTGGTTCACCTCTCCCCTTCGAGCGTCAGATCCATCCGTCTTTGCTGGCGCTTCCTTATTTGACCGCGGCTACCTCTCAAGTCTTCCCCTTGGGATGATCGCCCACGTCTCACCAGCTGGACGGGGATCCTCGCTGCACCAGTCGATTGCTCGGCCTCCTGCCGGTCTGATGCGGGCCTCGCTCAGTGCCTCACGCTTCACAGGAACCAAGAAAGACCAACAGAGAGCAAGAGAGACCAAGTCTCCAAGGGAGACCATGAGAGACCAAGCTCTCCACGTTTCAACTCTATCAACTTACTGTACTACGTATCAACTTGTCAACTGGTCAACTGGTCAACTTATCAACTTAACTACTTATCACTTACCAACTTATCACTTGCCAACCTATCACTTACCACTTATCACTTACCAACTTATCACTTACCAATACCAACTTATCCCTTACCACTGACCAACTTCCCGCTTCCCAACCTACCACTTACCCACTGCACCGCCTCCTCTTGTTTGCCTGTGGTTTCGTTTTGTTTCGTCTCGCTTCGTTCCGTCTTGTTTCGTTTCTTTTCGTTTGTGGCTGGAATCCATGCATCTCAATGGCCGTGGCTTTTGCGCGAATTCTCTGAGGGTGTGGTGATGTGCGTCCTCTTTGCCATCATCTAGGTAAGATCACTCCGTACAGGGAAAATTCAGATGCCAGAAGGAATATCCTTACCCTTGCATGCCTTCTTCATGTTGTTCACTTCACTGTTTTTGCCAGCTTTTTGGCGAACCCTCAGGGGCGAACTCCTCCCTCCTGCAGTCCGGACGGAGTATTGGGGTCCTCGCTGTCACCCCACGTGAGCGACAAATGCCCAAGATGCACCTCGCTATGCGGTGATACCTCATCTCGCCGCAGTTCCTACGTAGTGTTGCATTGATTGCAGCCCAAGGCATATCACGAGAGCAGTGCCGATGCGGGAGGGTTGAGCAACGGGCTTTCCTACGACTACGCGACTGGATGGATTCTTTCCTCGCTTGATCTTCGATGCTTTGGGTATTTCTGTCGACGTCGGATGAGAGATGGTGCGGTGTACAGTACGGAGGATGACTGCAGATCGTCAGCATCCGATAACCTGGAATGCGATCTGCAAAGCAATGGATCTCCTGCCATTTACTTGCCTCCGAAGATCGCAGGCCAAGTCAGACGGCCGAAGTATGCACAATCACAGTTTTACCGTACGCCAACCGTGTCGACTCAAGCTGACGTCCAAATCATTCTCAATATTTCGACCTTTCTCTATCAACAGTCACCATTCAATTAGAATCAAAGAGCGCCATGTATATGTACTGTACGACGTCGCCATGGGAAATTGGAGAAGTAGCGGCGAGTGGGAAAATCATCCCTTTCAGGACGGACTGTTGAGACGAGTTCTCGACGACACACAGCAATGTGCAACCCCGGTTCTCGCTTGCCATGTCCCATGGGAGAAGCAGCGGTAATACATATATGAGCATCATCGCTTTCAGACTTACATACTCAGTCCAAAAGAAGGTCAAGGCAGCAGCTACACGGGTGGATGGGCGGCGTCCATGTTTCCCACGATTCACGTGAACGATCATGGACTACCGACGCAATGATCCTCTCGCGCTCTCCATCTTCAATTGGTGATATGTTGCTGGGCGCACTCAAGCTTATGCCGTGATGGCTAAGGGGTTGTTGTCGAGAATGCTTTTGTTGTCAATCCCTACCTCGAAACCCCGTATCTGCGATTTCACCACATCACCACCCGACGCGGGACTTGTTGTGTGAAGATGGCCTCTGTGTCTCGCTTTGAAGTTGAGTCGTTGAGAAGCCCCATCGCCTTGTTTCTTTTGGCCCGCTAACTAATATATCACTTAAGAGGCGCATGCGATTGTGTATTTATCCCACAGCTGGTTAACCTGCTATTCCACTCATTAGTAAGTCGCGAATGAAACCAAACATCCCTAGGACTGAAATAATTGATGCTATCATGTTTCTGTGACATCGAATTCCCTCGCTATGGCATCGGTGGAATAATGTCATATATATGAGCGTCTTTTGTTTAGTCTCAACGCCGAAACGCAGCTCAAGCAGTTGACGAGCTGCCTTTCGTGGGCGTGGAGAGCGCAGAGCTCCCCTTCCACCCTCAATTGCGTCTCTCAGCTAATTTGTCTCATACGGGAAGTATGGGATCGGTCTTTTAGAGGCTCACATGTGTCGCTGATAGTGTTGCCAAGGTGCATCCACTCTATTGGTTTGACGGGTTGAAATTGGGAACAAAGCACTTCCCATGATCTCGCTCATTATTGTTATCTAAGAACGTGTACGAGTATGTGGTGTCTTGTTTCCAATTCATTTTTAGAGAGGAGTGAAATATGACACACGCATTTAGTGTCTTTCAACACGAGTCTCCACGAATTATTGATAAACGAAGGGAGATTTGAGAGCGCGTGGCACGCCGTGGGCAGTTCCGTCAATTGTCTCTCGCATCGTGGAAAAGAAAACGAGATGAGCACCATGGGAGGGAATTGCATATGTGATTTTCCGTCGAGGGGATTGTCATCGATTTCCCTTCCCCCTCTTCGCCTGTCTCCACCGCGCGCCCCTGACGACCCATCCCAAAATCACCTCGCCCACGTCGCTGATCAAGTGTCCTCCTGCCATAGATCCACCACACGGTGAAGATCACCAAGCTCCGTCTCACGTTCTCCAGATCCTACGTTCCTCAGATCCCATCTCCAAGCGTTTCCCTTTCGTCGTGGGCAATGCATGCGAATCTATGACCGCTGTTTTACAGCGCCAGCGGATGTAGTTGTGGGGAGCCTGGCCGTGGGGAGATGGGACGAAGGTCGTATGGGACGGGCGAAAGACGCCGGTGCCCCTCGACCAGGGAGGTTTGCTGTCGAGCGGTGTCTTGCCGTCGACGCCTAACGTGGAGAAGGATATTCCAACGGACAACACTTCCCCCCCCCCTTTCCCCCCGAATGACGCTCCAAATCGACTCGGAAGACCCCCCTCACGTACGCCCAAGTGCTCGTGGGCCTGTTTGTTTGTTTGTTTGTATTGATTTGCGTCCGGTGGGACCTCCCATGGGGTACGGGGACATGCTAAGTAAGTAAAGGACTTATGTACAAGGTCCATGTCTTCTGGAAAAGTAAAAACCACAAGGGGACAAAAGCCCTCCTACTGTAATAGACAGTCTCAGGTCTCTGATCCCGCGGCATCTCAGCTCCCTTGTACGACCCTTAAAGGCATTTCCAGCGAAGAGCATCGGCTTTAAAGCCTCTTTGAGCCACATTCCCTCCACGCCGGTTGGGAGAGAGCGTGTCGAGATAAGGGAAGCAAGCGTAGAGAAGGTATTCGAGGCCTTATAGAACTAGAATCCTAGGGGACCCAACGTGAGTTAAAAGCCTCCTCAACAGATCCTAGCACTAGTTTCCCGAACCCTTTCTTACGCGGTAGGTGTGGGAAAAGGAGGGCGGGGTTGGAGTGGCGTGGGGTGTTTACTCGTTAACCCTCGCTGGCTGTAGCATTGTGTGGTGGCATTTCAAGGACATATAAAGGATCGTTTCTTCGTCTCGCTTGGGACACGGGGGGGGGGGGGGGGTTGAAACAAGATTATCTGATTTGCTAGCGACGTTTGAGAGCTCCACGTACATTTTTGTTGCCTTCCCCCACATTGGATGATTCCGGAACATGATCTGCTGCGATTCACACCCTCACGACCATGCAGGACCCATTTCATGGACAAGATTCCTCGGCTACAACCCTTCTACTGTGCAAAGTCCATTTCAAAAAGAAACTACATGCCAGCCCCTTTTCATACCCCAACAAATCCACTGGAGAGTTGATGTTGAAGCATCTGGGCAAAATATCTAATAAGTTCAATGATCATACTGATTCATCGGGGTATCTCCATCATCATCGTACAGTGTTGTCGTGTCACTTCTATTCTCCGTAATCGAACTGTTGCTCGTGTCCTTCCGCAGTTGGTTGAGCACCTCGATGACATTCTCGATCTGCGCTTTCTTCGTCAACAAAACCCGGCGACGTTCTGCCACTTGCCGCGATCGCTCCAGGAGGGCTCTGCATTTCTCCTCGCCTATAATTGTGAGTTCTCGTTCGGGCATGATGGAGGGGTTGGGGGGGGGAGTCTTACCATTTCCGGTATCCAGCTCAAGCTTCCTGACAAGCAAACCTTTCAGTCCCAGAAGAATATCTCGGTGCAAAGAAACGTTGTTGCTCGCACAGATAGCGTCGATAAAACGAAGACGGGCAGTTGTGTAGTAACCACGGATATATGCGGCAACTTCCAGTTCGGATTTGAAGGGATCGGGTCCGAGATCTTTCAGCTGTTCGTCAGTAACCTTCGCCGCAGCATCTTTAGGTTCATGGGCGTTGCGCGGCGGGTGGCGCTTCAAATACAACTTGACGCGGACCGCACGACGAGCCTTGGCCAAGACCTCCAAAGCGTCCTGTCGGTTCTTTAAGAAGGCTTCTTCGTTGAGTGTGAAAAGAGAGAAGTGCTCGATGTTGTACATTTGGCTTGCTGCCTCGTTCTGCTTTCTCTTCTGCTCCTCAAGGAACTCCTCCAGAAACCCTTTGGACGAGCGGTACAGATCGGTGTCTGTATAGTTCTCCATCGTGGCCCGCAGAACGCCCTGGATCTCTTCCTTCAATGTGGAAGACATTTGGCTCAAGTAAGTTTCTAGTGGTTGGGCCCACATGTTGATGCTTTGCAAGGCGAAGGACTCGGCGACTTCTGGCGAAATATCCCCAGGCTTGCCATCCACGGCGTGCTCTTCGATGGTTGATTTGATATCCGAAAGAGACATGGCCTTGTTGCCACTGTGCAAATAGTCCTGACAAAATGGGCCAAACTCTTCAGGAGTGAACTTACGAAGCCGTAGGCCAAATCCATTTGACAATTTCACAGGGGTAACCGGCGCTGGCATTCCAGTGAGAGTTTCGTCTTTGACAGAGACTGCGCCATCCGGTCGCTGCTGTTTGTTCGGACGAGTAGACGATGTGCCATTAGGGAGTGGACGCTTTAGGTGCTGGGGAGTGCGGAAGCCCAGGCTAGCCACGCTGGTGTTGTCCGAGTCATCAATGAAGATGACCGCTGGTGCATCTTCGGATGGGTGATGACACACGCAGCCAGGTTTCATGACGTCGAGAGCTTTGGAGAATTGTCCGTTGAGCGTCTTGCGTCTGATGCGGAAAGCTCTGCCTTGAGCAGTCTTTCCTTCGATAAGGTCTCGAATACCATCTCGAAACTCGTTCAAAATTTCTCGAACAATACCCGAGACTGTTTCGGAGGGGTTCTCTGGGAGTTTCTCGAGCTCAGATTCAACATATCTCTTCTCATCGTGGATTTTACCTTCAATATTGGGGATACTATACACAGTTAGCAAGCATTCACATCCCAATAGACAAGAAATAATGTTACCTTTCCAAGATCAATCTGGCAAATTGGGCGGACAGATAGCTTTGGATAGCCTGAGTCCCGCAACGAGGTTTAAAATGTGCCCAAATGCCCTCTGTGTCCTCCCAATAACTGTTGGTGGCAAAAAAACCATCCTCTACTTCTCGTGCATGCTCATGGTAGTGTTGGCTGGGGGGTTGTGCTGACGGCCCTGGCTGCTTTGTGACAAAATAACCATGCTTCAGCACGAATTTTCGGAGTTTCTGATCAGGATGAAAAATTCCCGTGTAGTCACTGTTAGCATTTTGGACTAAGTCTGGCATAGTCAAGACACCAATGCATCGGTCCTCCGCCTTTGAAGCTTTGGCCTCTTGGATGATTCTTTTGGTATAAGAATTCCCTGGATCATTGCTCATTGAGATTGCACAGATGATTAGCGCCTTTGGGTGTGAGATGTACTTCTGCGTTAACTTCTTGAAGGCGACAACTAGGATTTTGTCTCTCTCCTCTTGAGTTGGCGGTGTTTGAATGAGGCCGGGAAGGTCATAGAATGACAATGACGGGAGTCGTGGACCGTTGATGTCTACAGCAATGACGTTTGGTGAGAATGCAATCAGATCTTTATACCGGCCATCAGCCCTTAAATCTTTCTGACGCTGGTGGCCAGGAGTACCCGGGATGAACGTAGTATATTCTTCTGTTGGGTTCAGAAGAGCTATTTGGGCCCATTGAAGGACTTCCTCTAGCTGACCCACATCGTGAACCACTGTGAAAGGTTTATTGCCCAAGGGGCCGTCCAATTCAACCCAGCCAGGGAAATCACATTTTGTTCTTCGTGTGGGGTCGAAGGCGTATGACTCTTGTAAGGATACCTCACAAGTCCATTCAGCAGAAAATCCAGTCTTGATGTTGGTCACTACCCGAGTGCAGGTACCGGAGCCTCTGGGAAGGTGAATCTCAGCAATGGCGGACATCAAGCTCGATTTGCCGGAACTTTGATCGCCCACAAGGACAACCTCAGGAAGAAAAGGCGCGATGTCTTTAAGTCCAATATTGCCCAATTTATCACGAAATTCAACGAGCTTTTGAACATCACGTCCTAGGATTTCTAACGATCCGGCTGTCGGTCCTACCAGAATAGTCAGTATATAGTGGCCAAAGATTACAGATCCGTCGACTTACCTGAGGGGGTTGGAACGGGTTTCCATTGCGGCACCATCTCGTCGTCGTCGTCCAGATCGATAGGAGATTGTGGGGTGCCTACCGATCCAGGTAGCCCACCATTTGGAACAAACCTTCCTTTGCGAAAGT
This sequence comes from Amylocarpus encephaloides, assembly GCA_019669835.1. Taxonomy (NCBI): domain Eukaryota; kingdom Fungi; phylum Ascomycota; class Leotiomycetes; order Helotiales; genus Amylocarpus; species Amylocarpus encephaloides. Next base: position 12,613 of record MU251519.1, read on the forward strand.
CAGATCTAAGATCATCGCCTTCAACCTTGAGAGGGGAAGCAGCTTTAACGCTAGCTTCCGGGGTTGGCAATCCACAATGAGTGGACTCACGTTTAATGTCCCCGTGCGACATGCTTGCGCATTCGAGTCAAGGTGACTACGATTTGCCTTGAGTATTAGCAAGAGGCTCCAATTGAAGCTCCAGCGCGAAGGCCCAAGCAAAGAAAATTGACGTAGATCGATATATGATTGTGTTGACTAGGAATGGGGAGGTGACCATCACGTACCTTGCAAGATCGACTAGCTCAAGCTTCACAGAGATTGATGCGGAAAGATCAATCTCTGCTCGTGTGCGAGAATAAGTGACCAGTGCAGGCTCCAAATGAGGACAACAAACGGCAGCAGCAGTAGTAGTAGTAAATGTTGTGCGGATGAAAGTAGGAGGGAGTGGAAGCGATCGAGGCTGCGAAGGTCAACCTTCTGCCGTGGAGCTGGTGACCTTAAGCGAGACGAGGAGGGGGAGAGATCAAAGGTGACTTGACAGCGGCCGGGACGGATATAGTGGCCGGCGCAAACGAGTAAGGTGAAGAGGGAGTGGTGGGTCAAGAAGTAAAGTGAGATGGAGCTAAGATTGTATCGATGTGATTTTATCGATGTACAGTGCCTCGTGGTATGGAGAGGTTCGATTTGGGAGACGATAGATAGAAAGTCGTGAGAGCAATGACAAGTGGCAGCAAACACATATGGAGGTTGGCAATGCAACCGCCCTCAGTGATCCTGCCACCGATGGATATATACCTCAGTGCGAACAGCTCTACGTCTGCAAGTGGGCCAATCGTCACGTCGAATTGAGTTTCTCGATCTTGTTCAACCCCAGCGCACGCGGGACATATCAATGGCGCCTGCGAGGTGCGACACTTCTTCTCACTTCCTCGGTCTTCCTGACCACTTAAACAGACAGGATCTTTCACTCGAGACCGCAATGGGCCGATCGTGGAGGGGTCAATCTCTGGCATCTTGAGCAGCGTCGTCGGGATTGCGATGTGAGAACAAGCGAGATAGGATTAAGCGGGTATCAACACCACAACACCATCTTCACCTGTGAACCCGTCGCAACTCCAACGAGGAGGGCGCAGAGTGCACAAGAAGGGGGCCGAGCTGTACACATGTAGCATGCATTTCGGGGTAAACCATCCCTGGTATGGCGCCGGAAGCAAACATTCACAGCCCACACGGCTTCTACACTCCATTTGTACGCGAGTTTGGTGATGGCTTCGTGAAAGCGTTCACGATCCAAGTCCAGTCCGATTTTGGCTTGCAGCGCGACCCCTGGCCTGGAGGGACATCAATTCCCACACCATTCGTAACGTGTAGTTTTCGCGATCACTTCGCGTTCTTAAAACTAGGGACTCGAAGGTCTATTCTGTGCTGGGAAAGGGGGCACTTCTCTGTCGGCACGAAATCGCTTCATGGAGGACAGAATTCTTGGCAATAAAGGCGGATTGTATCGTTCAATGCTGACATTAAAGTCGATTGAGTCGAGCTTCTCAAAACTTGATGATTAAAAGGGGGTCGCATGTTACTGTACCAATTGAGAAGCGAGGCGTCTTCACGGCTCGCCTTTCGATCTGGGTCACCTGACAAATTTGCACGTGCCCAATTTGTAAAATGAAAATGGAATCACATGACACGGGTTCCTTGCACATCGGCAACGGCCTTCACAAGCGCTTCTCGGGTACGGGGGAGGTACTGCATCAAAAGTTCAGCAGGCCAGCTTCGCGGTGCTTCGCTGTTATTTTGCACTTGTGCCAAAAGCTACATTCCAGCGCATTTCTCTCTCCTACACAGATACCAACATGTCTCTTCAAGTTCCCCACCGCGCGAAGTCAACTGGCTCTCCAGCTGCCACTAAGGCTGTCATCTTGGTGCCTTCTGCCACACGGTACCCCTCAAATAGAATGTACTAACTCAATTTACAGGTCGGCGGTCCTTCACGAGGCACTCGATTCAGGCCATTATCGTTGGATCTGCCAAAGGTAATACCCAATGTTGACAGCCTTTACTTCACTCACTGTGCTAATATTCTATATAGCCCCTCTTCGACGTCGCCGGACACCCCATCATCTGGCACTGTCTCACCGCTATCACGAAAGTGCCCTACATTACAGAAGTTTGCATGATTGGATACTACGACGAATCTGTCTTTCGAGACTTCATCAAGGACTCGTCGCACGAATTCCCTCATCTCAAGATCGTATACCTCCGCGAATATCAGGCTTTGGGCACCGCAGGAGGACTCTACCATTTCCGTGATGCCATTCTCAAAGGCCGCCCAGAGCGATTCTTCGTCCTCAATGCGGATGTCTGCTGTTCGTTCCCATTGAATGATATGCTCAATCTCTTCGAAAGCAAGGACGCAGAAGCTGTCATTCTGGGCACCAGAGTTAGTGAGGATGCTGCTAGCAACTTTGGTTGCATTGTCTCCGACGCTCACTCCCGCCGAGTCCTCCATTACGTCGAGAAGCCCGAGTCTCACATCTCGAATCTCATCAATTGCGGTGTTTACCTGTTCGCAACCGAGTGCATTTTCCCCTCTATCCGTAGTGCCATCAAGAAGCGTACCGATCGCCCTCGTCTCGTTTCATACCCCTCCTCCGAAAACCTCGAGTCCTCATTTTTCCAAGACGACGAAGATGAAGAGAAGAAGAACGAGGTTTTGCGGTTGGAACAGGATATCTTGAGTGATTTGGCAGATAGCAAGCAGTTCTTCGTTCATGAGACCAAAGATTTCTGGCGACAGATCAAGACAGCTGGTTCGGCAGTTCCCGCGAATGCTCTGTATCTCCAGCAGGCGTGGCAAGGTGGCTCGAAGGAATTGGCGACACCATCCGCGAACATACTCCCACCTGTCTTCATTCACTCAACTGCCACGGTTGACCCCACCGCGAAGTTGGGACCAAACGTCTCAATTGGCCCTCGAGCTGTCGTTGGTGCAGGCGCTAGAGTCAAGGAGACAATTGTCCTGGAAGATGCAGAGGTCAAGCACGATGCTTGTGTCTTGTACTCCATCATTGGCTGGAACAGCAGAGTTGGCGCATGGGCTCGTGTTGAAGGAACACCGACGCCAATCAACAGCCATACAACAAGCATTATCAAGAATGGCGTCAAGGTCCAAAGCATCACTATCTTGGGTAAGGAGTGTGGCGTTGGAGATGAAGTTCGTGTGCAGAATTGTGTTTGCTTGCCATTCAAGGAGTTGAAGAGGGTATGTTCACTCACTATTTTCCATTTCCCCCCCTCTTACATCCACTCAATTTCGATGGCGCCGAAATTTGTCACCCCTACCTGCATGCGAATATCCGCTGACTATTGTAGGATGTTGCGAATGAGGTTATCATGTAAAATGATTCCATGTCTGTTGCTAGGCTACAGAACTGTACGTGGCATTCTCTTGGGCCGGGGCACTACCAAAAATGCAAGCATTGAAACTAGCAGAATCATATCAGTTTTGTCCATACATCCATCTATTGCTCACGGTCTCTTACGCATAGCGGGATCTAATTGGAATATTAGGGCGTCGCCTATCACGCTAGGGCGTCATAGAAATGAATAACCCCACCGTGACAACGACAGCTTACCAATTTTCCCAGCACCCAGTTTTCGTAAGTTGAATTTAAGCATTTATAGATAGGCGATTGTCTCAATTTCTTTTATTGTGGCCGCTCTGTTGCTTTGTTTTCGGCGTTTGCAATCAGAGAATTGGTAAACAAGGTTCCATTTGGTACACCATTTTTCTCATGACACCATGCGGTTAATCTGTAGCTGCAGTCGGTAGTTCGCTATGGTAACATGCTGGCGTTTATACAACTTTTTTATACAAATGCTCTCTTCCCCTTTTGTTTTTGAGTCCAACCAATTCATTTCTCATTCCAGTTCCTCTCATTCCTAGAACCAACCATTTCCTCAAACTTCAAAGATGTCTACTCACCACGCTGTTGACAAGAACCAAGGCCAAACGGCCCATAAATCAGGAATTCCAAACATAGCTGCAGAAAGAGTACAATGCCTCTATCCCTTCTCTCATCAAACTCATCCCACTAACAAAAACCCAGGTCCCATACTTTACACCCGCACAAAACCCACCGTCGGGCACAGCTTCTGATCCTCAGTCATCCAATGAACAAATTCCTAAGCTCTTCACACCATTGAAGATCCGTGGCTTGACTTTGCAAAATCGCATCATGCTCTCGCCTCTTTGCCAGTACTCGGCTGAGGATGGTCATATGACACCTTGGCATATGGCTCATCTTGGTGGGATTATCTCGAGAGGACCGGGACTTGCAATGATTGAGGCTACGGCGCCGGTTCCCGAGGGGAGAATTACGCCTGAGGATGTTGGGATTGTAAGTACTGATTATCTTGTCTTTGCGCTTCCCTTGATATTTTGACTATCACCTGTGCCTGTGCCCCCATCCTCACGATAGCCTTGATATCAAGACTGCCAACCCCCCCTCTTAAAATGCTTCACATGACCAAAGGCTAACAGGTCTCTTCAGTGGTCCGACTCCCACCTTCAAGGCCCCTACAGCCTCAAAGCAGTCGTCGACTTCGCACACTCCCAAAACCAAAAAATCGCAATCCAAATCGCGCACGCCGGCCGCAAAGCCAGCACCGTCGCGCCCTGGCTCTCCTTCGGCGCCGTTGCCACGCCCGAAATCAACGGCTGGCCCGACAACGTGAAAGCCCCCTCCGCCATCCCGTACAATGAGGATCACTGCACACCCACCGCTCTCACCCTCGACGAAATCGAGGATCTGAAGAAGAAGTGGGCGGAGGGCGTCAAGAGAGCAGTGAAGGCGGGCTTTGATGTCGTGGAGATCCATAATGCTCATGGGTATCTCCTTCATGAGTTTTTGAGTCCCGTGAGTAATAAGAGGAGTGATAAGTATGGTGGCTCTTTCGAGAACCGCATCAGACTTACGCTTGAGATTGTCGAGGCGACAAGGGCGGCGATGCCAGAGGGTATGCCGCTATTCCTACGGTTGTCCGCGAGCGATTGGCTCGAGCACGATGGCTATGAAGGCAAATCCTGGACGTGCGAAGATAGCGTACGTCTTGCCCCCTTACTCGCCGAACGCGGCGTCGATCTCCTCGACGTCTCCTCCGGCGGCATTCATCCAGCGCAGAAGATCCAGGGGGGTCCGGGGTACCAGACTCCGTTTGCGAAGGCTATCAAGAAGGTGGTAGGGGGTAAGATGCTTGTTGGAACCGTGGGCACGATTACGAGCGGTACCCAAGCCGAGGCGATATTGACCGGTAAGGGAGAGGGGAGTCATGGGGAGACGGGCTTGGATTTGGCGATTGTGGGACGTGTGTTCCAGAAGAATCCGGGGCTTGTGTGGAGCTGGGCGGACGATTTGGGGTGTGAGATTAACGTTGCGAATCAGATACGGTGGGGGTTTGGGGGGCGGGCTGGGGGGAAGAAATAGAGGTGCTGAGAAGCAGGTGGATAGAGGATAGATGATAGATTGTCGAAGAGGAGAAGATTAGAGGGTAGAATGCAGTTCTTTGAGCTACTAGTATAAGATCGCCAGTCGAGGATACGCAGAGAGCTTTTACAATCTTCAGACCTACAGACGGACTTTTGAAATCTTATTAAGCTAAACGAAGAATTCCATCCAGCAACTAAAAATTGAAACCAAAACTGGTCCATTTCTCGTGCATTGCCCAACGCAATCTTGGGGGGTACTTTTAATTCTAATATGAATGACATGGAGCTCGGCAGAGAATGTGCTTTAGAGAGGAGACGTAGGAAGAGAGCGGATGAGTTCGGATTTCTACTAGTGCCGAAAGGTGCTTCAACTTTTATAATGTAGTGTTTGCGCCTACTCGCTTACACATTGCAGAGACGCTAGCAGAACGTGAGAACTAATTTGCGAGCCTAGCCAATCAGAGTGCTTTATAAGCGTGATTAAAGCTATAGGTATGTCGGAGCTACTAAATATCCCCGACAACTTTGGCGGAGGCTCAAGATTTCCACCCTCCTATATCTCCTATATAATAATAAATCTCCACCCTAGTGCAAGCTAACGAGTACTTAATTGTAACCTCTTCTAGGTGGAGATTTCGGAGATAACAAGGGAGTTAAATATCTTCAGCCTCGCTCATTTCTTCAGCTAGCCTTAGCAACGATCATTCGCAATACTCCTATCACACAAGTCACACAAGTCACACAACAACCTGCGGACTATCATTGCTGTCGCGGTTGTTGAGAACATTTCTCAGATAGGACTTTCATCGTAACTATGGACGAATTCAAACATGTCCCGGATCAAACGGGCATCAAACGGGCATCAATGATGAGTTTGCTGCCATTGTCAGCGCCTCAACGATGCCTATTTCTGAAGACATGGCTGGGGCCATGGGTGTAAATTTCCCCAGTGGCGAGTCCAATACTGCGATGTTTGCAATTTCACCTTCAAGTATTGCCGACAATCTCGAAATGACAGAGAAGTCACTATGCCCAGCATGTTCGAGGATGACTACAGAAAGTCTCGAACAAGGCTACCTGCATTCAGAGAGCCTCGAAACACTCGGCGCCTCTGCAAAACATTGCCGTCTCTGCAACCTCATGCGTATTAAAATTTGGGAGGAATCAATTTTCTCAGGCACCTCGTCTATAGTCTCACCGACGGCGGAATTTACTGATGAGGAAATGGTTGATAGAATGCGGGCACTCGGGTTGGAGCGGGGAGCAATCTTACCAGTGACATGCCCACTAGCAATCACGCCGGAGCCAACAAATTCCCTTGATTATAATTGTATACTGCTCTCTACCACAGCCGCATGGGTCCAACCTGGAAGTGAGGGTCATATTGGAAAAATTGGTGGATTTACGTTAGGCAAATTACTTCGACACGAAACTCAGGTAGATAAAGCTCGACCACTACTTCCTCGAGGTGATAAAGTATCGACTCTAACTCACCTGCGAGAATGGTTAGAAGCTTCCGAAAAGGACTTGAACTCATGGTCCGACCGACTTAGAAATACTGTACTTCCGACAAGAGTGTTAGATCTTGGATCAACAGGTGGTGACACTCCTCCCAGCCCTGATGCAGACCTATGTCTATGGGAAACATCAGAGGCCACTGACAGATATGCGACTCTCAGCTACTTCTGGGGAGGATATACCGACTTTGGAACACTCAAATCAAATTTAAAGGAGCGTTGCTCCAAGATCAAGTTTCTTGAAATGCCATCGCTCTTCCAACAGGCGGTCACCGTCACTCGGGGCCTTGGTATAAGGTACCTCTGGATAGATGCTCTTTGTATCATCCAGGATGATCGAGATGACTGGAGCGTCAAGGCCGCCAAAATGTCGAGCGTCTACTGGAATGGCGCCTGTAAATTGGTTGTCACTCATTGCCAGAACCCAGCGCAGAACTTCTTTCCCCCAAAGGAGATTATCGCTTCTGTGAGTGTGCCAAATCTTGAAATAGATAGAAACGGTTGGCCTGTAGCTCCAGATGTCGACGAACCCCCTCAGTCAAACCAGGCTTCTGTTAGCAATGCCCAGTTGAGTAATGTTGTTAGCGAGGAGATTGTAGATAATGAAGACCAGTCTTCCACTGCAGACATTCGCCCTCGGAAGAAGGCACACACAAAAACTTCTGAACCTAACCTTCATCGAAGGCTTCGAAATAAGATATCTCCGAAGAGTCGAGATATCAAGGGCAAAGGTCGAGCCGGTGAGGATGCTGCCTTGTACAATGAACAGCCGGTGTCACCTCATATAGCAGACGTAGGTATAGAACAGCTTCAAAGCGGGAGCACTGGTTCCTCAGCTCCAGGCTATGATACGGATAAAAATTCTCACAAGTAAGAAGAAGAAACGAATATGCAGACGAAGGCTCAGGTTAGGGAGGTTAAAATCCAGCTCTCTAAAGCGAACATGCCTAAAGCAAATTCAGAACAGATTCAAAACGCAGCCTCAACCCCTCAAACCCCAAGTGAGACTGCATCTACGGCGAACACGGACCCTTGGCTTGAGGATATCTCCAGCAAAATGGATGAACTAAGTGCCAAAAGAGAGTATGAAAAGGTCAAGAGCAAAGAACCGCCAAAGATGCTAGTAACTCTACCCAAGCTCTACTCGCGCGACATAGATGACGGGCATCTGAACACTAGAGGTTGGGTTTTACAAGAACGCCTACTAGCCCCAAAAACGATTCATTTCACGGAATCCCATATCTACTGTGAAGATCAGGACATATGCGGAGAAGACTGGGTACGCCGATAATTTACTTGGAAGAGCTGCATCTCAGAGACATCAACCTCCTCACGTAGTATCCTATTCCCCGAAGATAGTATAGCCCCGGCCGACCTTTCTGATCTTTTTGACTCCTGTAGGGGAACCGAGCTTAAATTGCAAAGGTCCGCTTTTGGACAAGAGAATTACAGGCATATGACCGACTCAAGACATACGTGGCTTAAGATAGTAGAGACGTTCAGTCGATGTAGTTTTTCTTATGAGACGGATAAGGTGGTTGCCATGGCGGGCCTGGTGAAGCGTAAACAGAAACCACTGAGTTCAAGGGGAGTGTAAGTAGCCACATCCACCAATTTTCATGGCAAAGTTCCTGATTGCAAAATAATTAGAGAAACGTTTTTGGGCTATGGGAATCGACTCTTCACTACGAGCTTGTATGGGTAGCGAGAAGTCAAAATAAACTTACATTCCAGCCGGAACTGAAGCTTCCAAGCTGGACCTGGATGGGCTATGAAGGTTCCATAGAATTCACCATGGATCGGAGAAACCTCCGGGAAGCCTCAACGGTTTCCACCGCGCCCATTTCCGAGATTCGACTCATCAGCACAGATGTCCCCGACCTGCCAGATGTAACAAGGTCACTACCATTGAGCAACAGTGTCTCGCTTGCGCTATCAGTGACGTTGCGAAAACTAGACTTTACTCACAGCGGCTCGATGACAGAGTTCCGAGGTCCTTGGACATCTCGCGATGCCATGGCCAAAACACTTCCTTTCCATTTCGACCCCCGAACTAGCACGATCCCCATCTCCATCGCGCAATTGAGCGAATGCCAGCCCCTGTACGCAGAGGATAACACCTTAATCGGCTTTGTCTCATTTGACGAAGCCGGGCATTTGGAGGGGGATATGCTCTGCGCGCACCTCTCCACGCTGAGAGACGATCTCTTGCATGTTGCGATGCAGGAGGTTGACAACACTGGAGCCACGAGGGCGGCCGTACCGGAAGCTCCGATTCTGGATTATGCGCTTGTGGTGAAGAGGATAGGGGAGGGGGATTATTGTAGGGTTGGATTGGCGGAGGCTGGGTATGAGTGGATGGTTGATGGGGTTGAGGAAGTGGTGAGGCTGGCGTGATATTATTAGAGTGTTTGAAGCGAGATACGAGCAAGAGACTCAGAGTCGAATTATTATGCATTTAGTATTTAGTGAATTTCTCAACCCCAAAACTATGCATAAATATCCCTAGTCACATAAAATTACTAGCCTAAACCACCATCTGAAGTTCCAAACAGACCTGGTAATTCTAGAATGAGACTACACCAAGCTCGGTGGCGTAGATGTTCTCCCACAGCTACGGCATGGGTTTCTGAGATAAGCGGGGTGCGGGAATGATAAAAAACATTTAGCCGCTGGAAAGGGGAGATTACGACGCGATTAGCGAGGATGGATGACGGTTCTTGCTTCTACGCGTGTGGCGAGCCGTGAATGATGGGAAGCGAGATAGCCAAAGAGAGATCGACAACGAACGCTCAAACATTACAGATGCGAAAATATCCGCCGACTCGTGATTGTTATCCATGAAAAAAAAATCATGATAAACTCACTGGAGACTGTGCGTACTGCAAACCACGGCTTGTTCCCCCAAGGCAGTGACGCTTCAATAGCTGTCTACCTCCTTCACAACATAGGTAGGTAGCTAGAATTCTCCCTTTATTTACTCCTGATCTTCTCGTGGACACTGAGAGCTCTCGGGGCGATGATTCATTGCCGTATTGCAGAACCCCATCGTTTTCACCGCGGCATTGAGTTCCTTGCCGTACGTTTCTTCCTCCTTCGTAAAGTTGAGGACCGTTGTCTGTTCTGATGCTCGGAACTTATCGTGGCGTGACTTCGGGCATGTCTGGGGTCCTTGTGCTATGCTTCACATAAAAGAAAATCTTCATGTAGTCAAATGTTTGGTTAGATAGGTGGGCCACCCACTCTGTCTCGAGTTCACGCTCTGGGCCGAGTATGTATAAAAGAAAATCCGGGTGTAGTCAAGTGTAGGTGATAAGATCGCTCTCGCGGGGACTGCGTGCCGTTCGGACGATCCAATGTCGTCATGAGAGCGCCTTCAAGAGGAAAATGCTAGCGACGCACTGCTAGGCCTGCAGGCTCCACCCTCTTCAGAACGTAGACATGTAAATGAAATTGTTGGAGATATAAAGGAGGTTGTCGTTTAATGGGAACTGTTGGGAATTGGAAGGGACATCAAAGTGGTCCTAAGTTTCGTCAATCTACCTTCATTGTTCTCACATGTGCAGGACACTTTTACTCTAGTATAAGAATTCGAGGTGATAAGGTTGAGCGACTCATCTGATCTCATCTTGGCTCGGGTGTTCTGTCTGTCACTACTTGCGCCGAACATCGTTGTGGGGAGTTGGTAGAGGTGTGGGGTTGAGAAATAAACCTCTCTAGTCTCCATCAACTGGAAAGTTCCAATGTTTAGAACATCAACTTGAAGGGCGAGGGTGCCAATACGGTGCTGCTACCAGAAGAGAGATCGACATATAAATGAGAGAATTACATAAATCGCCATTCTTGGTTCTCTGATCCCCCCATCAAGAAGGAAAGATAAATGTTCCGACAAATATTCCTTTGAATAATTCCTCCGCTGCCACTACAACCTCAACTACCGCCACCACCACGAGCCTCGCCATGCCTCCCAAGCCTCCAAAACCGGCTGAAGTCTAAGAAGATCAGCAATATCTTAATTAACAGCTCTATAAAAATGAATGGTGCTCTGAGGATCAATAACTATAAAAGCGCCACGCGGATGGCGAAGGGGTACGGAAATCCAAACGCTAAAAGGTTCCTTTCAGGAGGTTATTGGACTATCTAAATGGCCTGGATTTCATTTGTAGGTTATATATAAACAACTTAAGTTGATAGGGATGTTCACAAATGGTGGTAGTTTTGGCATGTAAATATAACTTCAAAAATACTACCCCATTTCGAGGCATTCAAATAGACGATTTTATAAGTGTTTTCGAAGATTTCGATGCTTTATAAGATATAGCAGTTTTGAAGTATCCCCGAAAGTTTTATGGCGTTCCTGAGGCTTTAAAAAGTATTTGGGGCAATATTTGACTTAATCCGTAAGTTTTATTAGGTAAATTACTACTACAATTACAATTAACCGATGCCCAACCAGTTCCCACTTCAGACCCTAGTTCTATACGAGACAAAGAAAATCAATTCGTGGCCATAGTTTTATGCCATGGTGGGATAAGGGTTTGTGATCTCCAAGATCGCCGGCCCAGCACCAACATTCTCATCCGTCACCGGGCCCTCGGCGCATCCACTCAACACCACATACACCTGTCCATTCACTCCCTTGGGCACCACGACCGTAAAACCGCCCTCGATCTTCGTCGCTTGCGCGAATACGCCGCCAGTGACCGTGACGAATGCGGCGTAGATCTTTCCCTCGGGATCACCGCTGCGGATGTCGTAGCCTGGGGTCATGAGGGTGATTTCCGTGCCCGAGGCGATGGGACCCGCCGTGGCGAGGGTGAGGGTTGGAAAAGCTTTGACGGGGAGGGCGGGGTTAGTAGAGGGGCAGGAGGAGATGAAGGGGGCGGCGAGGGTGTAGACGCTGTTTGGGGAGAGGGGAGCGTCGAAGGGGGAGGGGAAGGGGGATTGGGCTTGCGAGGAGCGGATGTAGGCGCTGTGGCGGGCTTCAACTGTTAGGATGGAGCCGGCGGCCGTGAGACTGGAAGACGGGGGGTTAGTGACATGAATGCAGAACAATGTAGTGGTTGGAGGGGAGGAGACATACTAGTCCGGCATTGCGATGCTAGCTGCTGCTCCTAGGTAAGCGGAGACTCCAACACCTTCGAGGACTCCTGCTAGGGCGACGAAGGACTTCGGATCGGTTGACGGGAACGTGTAGATGCATTCTGCTGTTGCAGCTGTACCCAGTGCTTTGGTGAGGAAAGAAACATGGGTGGTTTCATCGTAGGCAATTTCTTGGAGGTTGGCGTAGAATGGATCTGGGAAGCCGGCAGCGACGAATTGGGCTTGAGTGTAGTTTGCGAGACCCTGTCTGTAGAAGGTGGCCTCCAGATGCTCGAGGGTGAGGGCATAGTTGAGGATGTCGACTGTGGTGATGTTAGTGATGATACCAAGAAATTGACGGTTGGTAAAAGAGTAATTCGGAGGTAAATTGGGTGAGGGAGCATCGATGGATGGACATAAAAAAGAGTCAACCTACTATCGGTGAGAGCTCTTTTCGAGAGGACAGGGCCTGCTGATACGATCCCCGCTGCTGCGAGAGCTGCGATGCTAATTTGATACTTCATGTTGTCGTAGAGAATCAACTTAAGGATGGACTGGTAGGCAAAAGTAATACTGCACAGTTTTGGAAATGTCAGAACAGGTAAGTCCACAAGTGATGGAGAAAAAGAGCGAGAGGATATTCAGGTCAACACATTAAGGTTAAGAACATTTCGAATCAACAAACGAAATGAGAATAACAACGATTTTGCCCCTGAGATCTCCAATATTTCGGCTATCCCTCGCCCGTCCTTACTCCCTTTCTGCTTTCAGAGGAATGGGTTAGCAGAAGGTCACGCTTTCCTGGTAAAATTGATCCCGAGTCAAGTATATTGGAACGAGAGTGGAGTTCTTTGTGGAATATCCAGTACCACTGTACCAGTCTCGCTCGGCAAGCATGGCTCCCGTGCCTGATGGCGTTCTTCCTCGAACCCAATTACCGTTAGGCCACGATCCACGTAGCTAGAGCAATTGACTGTAGATCGATACGAAGCTAGTGGAAATCCTAGATTCCTTCAAGCCGGATGCCAAGACCGGTCGAATGACAGAGCGATCTTTGCCAGATGTGGACAAAGTCAATTGTAGTTGTGTACTAGTTGGAAAGCCACCCGGAATAGCTCCCATCCGGGCAAAAGAAAGTTGAAAGATATTTCCGACATCAAGATGACCTCATGAGTGAGCCATAGCCCATGGGGCTTTTACGAATGTGGCATGGAGAAGTTGTACAATGAACGGAAATCGTGATTCTCTTGAGTCTCTCGTCGTCAACTTCGTCATCGCTGTCGTTAAAAGTCTTTTGCTCGGCAAGTCGTACTGCGGGTGCGGGTGGGTCCTTGTGGCGGCCTGTTTGGCAAGGCAGCCAGACGTCTTGCCTCGCTTGCGTGCTGGCGAAGTCATGTTCCCCCTTCCATCTTCCTTCCAACACTTCCTCCCATCAATCACTCTTATTCTTTCCTTTCCTTCAATCGCTCTTATACTTTCCTTCTCCGCCATCATTTTTTTGACCGCGGATTCCCACCCATCGACAGCGATCATTCCTCGCACGATTCCGTCCTCCTTCGCCGCTTTGCCTCAGTTGAAATGGCGTCGCGGCTACGTCCATCAATTGCACGAGTCGCACAGTCGTCGCCGTCTTTCTCGTCTCCGCCATATAATGCTTTGCCATCCGTGAGGCTGAATTGGCGAAACAGTCGCTCGCATTCGCGTCTGCATCTTGGCGTCGCATCTCTCGCATCTCTCGCATCTGGATGATCACCCAGACTCCGATCGGGAATGTGGCGTATCGAGTAGCGAGTTAACGAGCAACGAGCAACGAGCAACGCAACCTTCCCTTGAGACGGAGCTTCGGAGCAACACCTGGTGTACCGTCGAAATGACGAGCCGCATGTCAGAGAACTCAGAGGCTGGTATGTTCGGAACCTTCCTGCGACCCATACTCGAGTACAAGCCAAGCCGATCGAATGTCGTCGCGGGGAATTACGAATTACCTTCCTAGAGATACGACTTCACCGGTCTTAGCCAATTGACGCCTACTGTTGCCACTCTCTACGAAGTACCGTACGAATCGACTCAACGCCATGGTACCATGAGTCCATGAGACCATGAGATATCCAGTCCCCTTGCCGTCGTTGGATGGCTCTCCCCTCGAGCACTTGCCGCAGCCTCAGCGTGACAGGGTGTCCACGCAGCGCTGACTACTCCGTACCTATCCCAATCTCAATCTCATGACGCTGTTGCGACAAGATATTCTGGGACCAGTTGTGGATCTGGAGTCTCGAGATGTTCTAATGTTTTCCAGTGTCCTATTGCGGCCGCAACGTCGTATCCTAGGCTGAGGGGCGGTGGCTAAAGTTGTTGCTGCCGGCCGTTCAGTGGTCAGCCCAGAAATTGCCACGCAAGGCTCTACTGTACTTCTCACTCTGCTGCTTAGGACGGAATCCACCACACTCAATCGGCTTCAATTCCCTGTCTTCGAATTCTAGAAGGCACCCTTGCTGTTGTTTTCGGGAGCGGACCCAAAGTTCCAAACTCCTACGGAGTACGTTCGCCAACTCCGGCGCGAAATACAGGGTATCTAGACAATTCGACTCCGTTTCATCCTTCGGACAAGATTTCATCTCTCAAACTCCGGTTGCACTGCCCAATGGGCAACCTCGGATGGGCGCATTTGGACCGTAAGATCTTCACGATACTTGGTACTTGCGAAATAATGATCCCTCAGGCATGCCATCAGGCGGGATGTTAATGCGAAATCCCGACTCCTTCTCTGTCTGCCGGTAGTCTGGTTTGGTGACGCCATGGGCCGTTAAATTGGCTATTCGTCCTGTCCGTCATACATTTCCGTGCTACGGGGACAGTCTTTGACCACTATTATGCAGGTCAGCAACAAGCGAACCTCCTACGGCCCCCGGGAAGGAGCTTATCTCAACCTGGGCTCCGAGCACATCTACAAAATTTGTGAGGAGTAGTGTCTTCCTATATCTTCATTCTGTTATTTCCGCCACTGTTTTCCTGATCCCTGGATTTATCTAGTATTACACCTGGTACCTTTTTCGAGCAACATGGCTCATCCTTCAACTCGGCACCGCCCGCTGCTTAGTGCCATTTTGCAGCCCAGCATGTACCATTTGGTAATGCTAGTCCTTGTGAAGCACTATTTGGGAAGCTGGAAGTGTATTCGTGGCATCTTATTTCACGTGGCTCAAAACGTTCTTGTGCCTTATGAGGCTCGCCAAGCTAAGGGGTGCTTTAAGTCACTATGTTTAGGAAATTATGAAGCCGTCCTTAGACGTTCTATTTTGTCTCTTTGTTACACTCCTCTTCTTTGGGGGCTGGGCAGATAGCTGTGCTAACTTGTTTCCTATCTGACGCGCCACATCGGTGAGAGACGTCGGCCTGACTCGATCCACTAGATTTTGTTTCTGTACTGAGGACTTTGCTCGGTTCAATACGCACTCGATAGGTTGACCTCCAGGATCAGTTCGTACCTACAGTCACTACGCCATAGCGATTAACTTCCCTTATATATGAACATCATCAACCCTTCTCAAACCTGCCCATTCAGCACCCATCACACATACAATCCACTTCCACAAAGATACACATTCTCAACCTCGCTATTCACAACAAATCATTCAAGTCAATTCATTAAACCACGAGTAAACATTCACAATCGAGAAAAGCAAAGAACCAAATCGACAAAAGCCCGAGATGTCTTCACGTCCCTCGAAACGCTCCAATACCGTCAATGGATCCGCCAACAAAGGTGCCCGTCGATCAGCGCAAGTGAGTAATGGCCTGATCTTCGTAAATATCCCTTCCACTTATCCCCCAAATCTCCGAGCTCCTATCCTGTCATGATCCACAATCTGCATCGAAAGTACCTTGACACTGTCTTCTCATGCCACCTTCGGTAGATGGCCCCGTGCGTTTTGCGCTGACATTTTTACTAGCAGAGTACTGCTCAGCTTATTGACTCACTTAACACCCATCGAGTCAACACTCTCACCGAGCTACGACGCATTGAGCGCGTCGCAGCCGAGTCCTCTGATGATGACCAAGTTGCATTTCAAGGCCCTATGACCTCTGCTTGGACCTACTACGTCACATCTCACAACTTGTTGAGTGAACTTCGTGGCCTTAGCCGGAACTATCCTTTCAGCAGCGAGATGTTGGATGATGCGAAATGGAGAGTCAGCAACGACCCTGATAGCAATCGTAGTTGGAACTATGCTTGGCTCGTGCTTATCAAAATAAGGGATGAGTAAGTCGAACTTGTTCACCTTCCACGGATGCTGTTACTAACATATTCTGAAGCGCCATGGTCGATATCTACGCCTCAGCGGATGCTAGCAAACCTGAGATGTGGGATGGACAAATACCCGAAACCGACGAGGCTCAACAGTTAGCCTCGTGCTTCGCTTGGGAATGGAAAGAAGCTCTTGATCAGATGCTACGCCACTGGGAGACTCCACCCACGACAACAGGCTACTAGCTGAACATGGGATTTTTAAAAGCACAGAACCAACACGCTGGATCCGTTTTGACTGTCGCATTACCACCATAGCGCCGCTCTATTTCCACCTTATGTCTACATCTCAGTCAAGTTTTGCGTTTGTTGGATTTAGCGTTTTGGTACACTCGTTTTCGTTTCATTTAAAGCACACCATGGGCCACAGATTGGTAGCAAAGGAACCTCTTGCATCCAACTCGTTCGTTTAGACCTCGTCTCCATCGAAATATCTTCAGTAAAGGTGCGAAGGCGCCCAGGAGCTGGTTTCCAATAGAGATGAACGTCTTCCTCGACGGTTGCAGGGGAACGAATGTGCATTTCACAGAACTTTTTCTACCTTATGTCTTATTATAGAAGCACCCATACAATCCAGACTATTATCTTGCTAGCCCTTGCGATTCTCTCGTTGTTGTTCCTATCTCACATGTTGACAGACTTGGTTGATGTGTCAAGTCACATGATCTGTATCTCAATCATAAGCGAGGTAACACGGCTGCAGGCTTGCGACCATGGTATGCTAAAGGGATTGATCTCGGGACGGGCTGTGCCCTACCGTGCCGTCTCGTTCAACTCCCGTCTGGTGTCGTTGAAACAAGTTGTTTCGAACATCTTTTGCAAGCAGGGCGAGACGAGGAGTTTGACATCTCGTTGGGGGTCAGCCGTGCCGGACGCATCCGTGTATCTAAGTACCTCCGTGCCATTTGATATGGTGTGGAATCGCTATCTGATGCACATCGGCATGAATCCTTTGCCGTACTATTACTTGATACCAAAGTCTTTCCTCAAAATTTTCCAAAATTTTCCAAATTTTGCTAGTTCTCAAACCCGATCGGCGAGGCCGGATCTCCACATGTCTATACTTTTAACGCATTCTTCGTAACTCGAATTAAGAAGTTGCAGACCTGGCCAACCGCTTGCGCCACTTCCGCCTCTTGAAATCGCCTCTTGAAACAATGCTTAATTTCTTTCGCGAGATTACCCGCTTGCGGAGACGAATAAGCGCTGACGCGGTGGTGGTGGGATTGGGGGTCAGTGCTCTCATCAATTAGGTAAGGTTACTTTGGGTCCAAATCGTATATAAGCCCAACCACCTAGTCAATCTACTGCAGCTTCTCGTTGCGTATTACTGTTATTGCACAATGAGATACGAAGTTTCATCATGTGAGCAATGGTTCCGAAAGACGTAACGGGGTGTTCTCTCGAAATTAGATACAAGTACATCCTTGGTCACATTACAAACCATAAGTGCATCTTTTTACCCATGCATAGACTCGATACATTTGTCGCGCCTCATTCGTGCTACCTCCCCTTTCGAAAAGTTCCCAACCTAGGTAAAAGAGCACGAGGGGTCGATGGTGGTCCAGGAGCCTTATGGGTGGTACCAATGCTTGGGCTTCCTTTTGGTGGGGATAGTAAGGCGACAACTACCTCGCATACTCGAGCCACATCTTATCCCATGTTTTGAGCCGCTGGCCTGTGTCGTACTTTAAAGAAGCCACGTTCATCCAGTGCGTTCATTGCCTCTGCTAAGCTAAGGCAGAGAGGACGGGCCGATTTTCGAGCATGAAAATGTTCATTCAGCCAAGAGTGTTTTCAGTGGTCAAGTTGATCACTTCACTGCCTGGACTTTGGGGACTTTCCATTTCCCAAAGGAGAAATCAGCATAAAACGCACATGAAGAAATTTCTTAGGCAGATAGACCAGAGCACCGACGGGATACGACCTCACAAAGTACCTCACTCGGTAAACGCTTCTATTCATATTTTGAGATCTCGCTCTAGCATCTCACCCGGAAGCAACGTGGTCAATCCACGCCCCCAAATTCCCACGATGATGATCTCACCATCGGGGATGAGTGCCCCCCATCTCGGCAACATCCGTGAAACGAGAGAAAGTACGAGCACGGCAAACTTCGAGGATTCAAGCAAGACGATCCGAGCCGCATCTCAACGGTAAGGAGCCTTAGACAAAATTCATTTGGGGGCTAGTCCAGAAACACAAAATAGCACACCAACGTTGCGCTTTGTACATGCAACTTGCCTCAATCACATATACGAGGCCCGTAGCGCTAGATGACGAGCATTGAGCCTTGAAGCGCAGAAACACACAACCTTTCGGTTATGTGCGAAGAGTGTTCTGTTTCTATGAAACGAAACGAAACAGATGTGGTCTATGCGTTCGATGGAGAAGCGGGAGCATTTGCTGAGCCTCTTCGCCTCCTCCCTTCCTCCCTCGCTTGGGAGGCTCGCTTGTGTCTATGGCATGAAGATAGACAAGGAAACACCGCCCGCTCGCCCGCCCTGTTTGCTGGATTCCTGGCCCTTGACTGCTCGATTGTTTGCCTTTACGAGCGAGCAGGGCATGGAAGGGAGGATATCAGCCATCGATCACCCAGTCATCCACCCTCAAAGATCACGGACCAGGGACCACGACTAGGGACGGGGAGATGGCAGAGCAGACGGAGGCAACTCCGCCCCTCATGCCCGAGAAACTAGGACCACTCTGGCACTTAAGACACCCTGATACTAGATATGCACCCTAGACGCTGAGGACACAGTCGGGAAGGCAGAAACATCAGGTAGATCGCCCAGGACGATTCTCCGAATCATTTCTGCGCTGCGATGTGATGTGATGTGATGTGATGTGATGCGATGGATGACTCGGTGATGACATAGAGGCACGAGATCCGGGTAGATTCTCACGTCAGCCGTTGAAACGGAAGGGGGCAGACCTTTGAGGGGGGGGAGGCTTGAAACAATGTGGTGTCCTGTACGGGAGCATAACGCTCACGTGGTGTGCCTTCTCGAGTCTTGCAGGCGAGGTGTACAGTACCGCCGGACCCTGCATGACTTTGATGTGGGGATTCAATGCTTCTAGGTTGGGAAATATTGGAAGTGTGCGGTTGTAACTTGATTCTCTGTCCTCGTTGCAATTGGGAGGTTTGGAATCCTGAAAGGAGAATCCCGTGACGAGATGATGGATGGCCCTGCTTGTTCCTCACATCTTACTGTCGGTTGCAGAGTTAGATACGGGCAAGAGATAGGCTAGGAATTGTTGCTAGATGCTGCACATAACAGCATAGACTATAGACAGAGGCCTCTTGCTGCTTTGCCTTGGAAGGATCAATGTTTTAGTGAGTTTTTGTATTTGCTTAGATGACCAGCACACACTGGTATCTTATTAGATACATAGTAGCGGGACAAGGATAATATCTATGATGGCCCTTTCTCTTCTCTCATTTCTGGCTCTATTGATCATACCCACCGCTTGCCTCCCAATTAACGTCTGAACACCAGCCCGTGATGTGGCTCACAACCTACTCCGCACGCTCCCAAAATGCTGTCTGTTACTTTGAAACTCTAAACGCCAAATCCCATTTCATTTGATCCCTTCCCATGCCATTATCGCCTTCGATTGATTCCAGCATCTTGTTCTACGTCGTCATCATCCTCTTCTTCAGGACTTTCGCTTCCTTCCCAATCGTCGCCTTCGAGTTCTTCGCCGCGGATGCCATAACTAGCGAGCCAGCCGAGGAATGCGATGCCACCGAAAACTCCCCACGCGAGGGCCTCGCCTTTGGGACGCACCTGCGTGGAAATGGAAAAAAGGCCACCAGAGACGAAGGGACCGATGGCTCGGCCAGCTGCAGATAGTGTCTGAGCAAGGCCATTGAGTGTGCCTAGGACCGAGTGGTTGGGTGCTGAGTTTGTGATCTGCGTCGTGTTACGTGTTAGCAGTGATTCCAACGAGAACGTGAAGATGAATTTATGCACGAATTATAACTTACCAACAAAAGTGCACTTGTCAATCCACCGACTGCCGCGACAGTCTTCAAAAGCAGCACAAACCCTAGCTCAAGCCACAACCACACGACTCCGGATCCCCATCCAAACGGCGCAGGAGAGTCTCGATACCCAACCCACGGCATAAGCATCATAGAAACAAAGAACAGAAACAAGCCTGCTCTATATGTAGCTTTGTTTCCCATCTTCTCTTTTAGTTTGCCAAAGATGCCGACCTGAAAGACAATTGTGATGATCCCAGCGAATGAGAGCGAAAGTCCAATCTCCTCAGTCTTAAGTTGACGCCCTGTAGGCGCAGGTGATGAGGCAAAGATAGGGTACAGGTTGTTGAAGGAGATATTGGACAATTGGAACACAAGATACGTACCCAGGAGTAGAATGGTGTTTCGATTAAGGATCTCCTTTCCGAGATGGTTATGGTTGCGAGGGAAGAGCTCTGGAATTGATAATAAAGAGTGATTTTCGCTCCCTGCATCTGAAGCAGAATCGTCTGATGGCTCGTCCATGCGGCCATCTACCCTCGAGTGTCGAGGCAGGCGCCTGTTGAGGTAGGTCGGTCGATGGGATCCCCCTATAAACTGCCATATCCAGCTAAACATATTTCCCGCTCTTTTCTGGAGTGGTGGGAGCTCTTTTGCTTGCTCTAGACTTTCCTCGAGAAATATCCCCGTGATTACCAGATCGACCACAAGAATTGCAGCAGAGAATATGTTGGGTAACAAGTATGGATACAGAGCTCCGTGCTTCACTAACAGTCCTCCCAGAGCAGGCCCTGTTATCCCACCGATACCATAGATCACAGGGAGATATACAAAGGCCTTGCTCTGATTACTCCGATCCGTGATCTCGCCCAAACACGTACTCACAACCCCTTGGTTGCCATTGACCAGCCCCATGAAGGCCTGAACTAGGACCGCTTGCCACAAGGTTCGACAGAAACCAAATGCGACAAAGCAGGCGGCTGTCAAAATTGTACCCAGCATCACCACTGGTTTCCTCCCAACTCGGTCACTGCACCATCCCCAGAAAAAGTTTGTCGCAAACTGTGCGAGTGCGAATGACGATCCTATTATGCCCACATATAACCCCAGGCTTTGTACATCGACCTCAGGGAACGTAGATGTCATCTCTGGGAGGTATGGTGAAATCGAATTGAGGGCCGTTTGCTCAGCCAAAGCTATGACAGCCAAAACAGCAAGCTGTCGCGTTGGAAGTGGTGAGCTTTGGTGCTCGTCATCGCCACCATTATGGTTCGGGGGATTCGAGGAGCCATCAGGGCAACTATTCGAGCTTGTGGGCGACACTGGAGGTCTCCCGCGAGACTTTGGAGGGGGCGTAGGAAAAGTTTGGTAGTGGGGCGTTGACGATTTCCGACGATCAAGTCTAGGAGACATCTGCGAATCTTTAGAAGCCATTGGTGACCAACACTCTCTAGACCCTGTCCACACTGAAGTGTCACAATCCACGTATCAATCCCTATTGTGAGAAAGTCCTCGTCTGCAGCTTTTGCATCGATGCGCGAAGGTGGAGGAAGAGACGGCGATAGAACGATGGGGGTCGACTAGGAAGTAGGAGTATTCTCGAAAAGAGATGTGAGCCCTCTTCTGGCTATGCGGAGTATGTCTATTTCATCTTTTTCTCTGTTGCGTAGGAAGTTGGGGAAATTGCGAGAAGAGGGAAAAAGCAAAAAGTTGACATGAGGCAAAGCAGCAGCGATCACTGGTGGATGATGATGGATGATGATGATGATGTAAGGTGAAATGGGGCCACATGTTGGCCGGATAAACTGCCCCCCGCTTCGCTAAAGATTCTTGCTTTCGCTTAGGACTGACGTTGCTTTGACTCCAACTTCATCGACAACATCAATAATCCGTATGCCCAATATGTCTTCAGAACTTGCAAAGAATGTCACGATAATACTGGCTCCTACACCCGCAATCTCGCCCACATCAGTCCCTATTTCGACCGACCAAAAAATTCTCCAAAATTACCACGATTGGCAACGACTAGAGGGTATTCCCCGTATTATACCTCGATATACTTTAGGGGCGGCTTGCGTTGATAAATTGTAGACCTTCATTGACTGTTTCCGTGAGTCGGATTAATCTCCATCTTACTTCGAGGTCATCCTCGTCATATGAGTGGAAGCGAGATGAGAGAATAGAAAATCCCCTGATTTCTATTTAAGCTATTACACGTTCAAGTAACCCTGACATAACACCGTAGCTGTACGTATAGCAAACATTTCATGCTCTTATAATCAAGAGGAATCGGAGGACCATTGGCTTGAGAAACAGTCATAAAAGATAAAGCCTCTGCAGCTTGTTTAAGGTAAATATAACATAAATTGGGGGAACTTGTCTCTTGTAAAGTTGGCTCGAAGTAAGTTATTCTATTCTCACAAAGCATTGTTTGGAAGTGATTCTGTAGATTCTATAAGATGTTTTTCCCCCTAAGATAATAAGGAAAGGTTGAGCTCCTCGTATATTTCTGTCGAATATACAGTCTTTCGATTTGTAATGATTTTAAGTGAACACCCTCTTCTAATTATTAAAAACCAATAAAATCTATTTAGGTCTCCGCTCTATAGTAGTAATATACTAGAGAATAGCCGGAAGTTTTATTTAGAGTATAAAATATATCGAAACCTAACGAGCAAGGCATCACAAGTGAAGCGAGTCCCTTAAGCAAGGAATATTCGTAAAGAATCATGTAGACGCGATCGAACTATCCGCGCCCGTGCTTTTCTCGGCTGCAAAAGAGTGGAATTCCGAGGCCTAGGATTACAGCTATTCATAGTACTCCCTCGACCGCTTAAGTGGGTGTTAGGGCAAAAAAAGATCAAATCGAAATGGAACGGTACCATGCAACAAGTGTCCTATCAGTCATATCATATAATGGTCCCCTCTAGCTGCTTGCTTTATTATCGTGTTTGAATGCGATACGTACCTTGATAGAACTTGGTAGATTCTAACCAATAGGGCCTTTTAGATCAGGAGATTTTTGGTTTTGGGGGGGGGGTTGACTCTAGTTTAAGCGTGTTTAATTACACGAATAGTAGCATTCTAAAATATAGTATATGGACGAATATCAGAAGTATTATAATTTAGCGATTTAGAAACTATTAAAGAATACTAAGTGGAATTATTCACCGCTCGAAGTCTTCGGGACATTCTCTTCTTCGAAATATAGAGTAGTAATCAACCCTAGCGCGTTCAGCCCACTTAAAAAGCTAATAGTCTGCACTCTAAAGGCGAAGTCGAATGGAAGGCTATACGAAAATCTTTTGTTGAAGAAATGTCTGTCCGAGAAGACAAGGTATAAAGCCGCATCTTCAAATCTAAATCCCCCTTCCCTCCGTCATCCTCATCATTTCCATCGTCAAACCCTCACTTCCTATCTCACGCCCCCTGTAACACGATCAATCTCCATCAAACCGCCGCCATGAGATTCCTCGGTGTTTCCTTTCTCGGCATCACCGCTCTCCTGAGCTCCACCGCATCCGCCGGGTGTGATATAGTATATATACATAGAAAGGCGGATTTATAGCTTATAGAAACTTGGAGGAGAATGCTTTCTTACCGTATAAGGGTATTGGATTTACAATTTCGGTCATTCTTCGGTAGGTTAATTTCATCCTTAAAATAGCAGGTATATATAGGTAAGCTACCAGTGATGAGTCTCCTTTTCAAATTGTTAAGCCGAACGATAGAAAGCTGCCTCGTCCTTGTTCCCTCAAAACTTTGTGCCTGTCTCCCCCTATCGCAGATTACCATAAACAGAATATGTTATAGCCTACCACGAGCACCTCCCAAGATTAGATGTCTCACTCGGCCAAAGCTCCATATCGTCGCAATTTCCTCTACCGTGTGGAAACATCCTCGAGAATATGAACGCTTCATGCAATTGGAATAATCGCGCGAGGAGCACTTCCCTCTATCATTCCTCTTTCTACTTTCACACAATAATGTGTGGCACATGCGAGAATAATCAAGAGGATTTGGAGAGAGGTGCGACACAACGTATGTGTGTCGACATTACGGTAAACTGTAACACTAACTGACTTCTCCCACATGTCAACTCGAAAGCAATCGGAGCCAAATTTGAGGTGGTCGGGAGCCCTAAGTGTACAGTAGTCATGACGCTCTCAAGGTTGCATGAAAAGATTCAAAAATCGTATAAATATCTATGGTATCCGCACTGATCAAACCCCCCACTAAACAAAACGTACATATCCCTGGTTTCTATGTCCTCCCTTTCTATATACATCCCAAAACGCCACGTTGTCTATCCATGCCAAACAAACTTTTCTCAAATTAAACTCTCGTAAGCATCGAGTCCCGTCTTCTGGGGAGCAGGTTTCATCTGACTCGATTGCTCAAATGTCGATGACAAGCCAGGCTGTTGCGGTTGGTTGAACGCATGTGGGGGAGGGAATGATGATACGGATCCAAAAGCCGGTGGTGCCGGGAAAGAGGACATTGGCTTTTGCTGTAAGGGATACGTGTTTCCTCCGGGGGGTGGAGGTAGTGAGAATGATGATTGAGCGCTGATGGCTGGTCTCTGTTGATTCATGGACATGGTCGACATTGTGTTGCTAAGGCTTCCCATGGAATTTGATGGGTTGAGCGTGGGCGAGGTTGCACTGCTTGACCAAGGATTGGCCGCCGCAGAACCCCAATTAACACTTGTTGCAGGACTTTGGAAACCCGACAGGGGCTGGGCTGGCGTTTGGGTGTATGTGTTCGTTGAAGGCTGTAAAGTCGTGCTGAAAGAGCTTTGAGGCTGGAGTGGCTGCGAAAACTGTGTGGAGGTAGGTGTGAGAGCATCAAAGCGGGATAAGTCTGGAGTGATTGTCCTCGACGCTGGCTTGTGTTGCTGTGGTTGGAGACTTCCATTCGATGTGGCCGTCGTTGGACTGGGTGTCGACCAAGAAAAAGCCGGCGTCTTGGGTTGCGCGGAAGAAGCATTAGCAGGTGCAGCATCCCAGCCTGAATCCATAGGACTCATAGCTCCATTTGATGGTTTGCCTTTCACAAGACTCTCAAAATCAACATCACCACCGTCAGTTCCACTCGTGCTTGACGGAAATGCGTTCGTTGTACCAAAGGACATAAAGTCATCGCTTCTCTCGGCATTTCCATTCGTACCGGCAAGCTCTTGCAGCTTCTTCGTCTGATCTGCCTCAACCCGATTTGAAAGGCTTTTAATCAATTCGATAAAAGCCTGGAACTGTTTTAAATCGAGCAGCGGACCTAAGCTCATACTCCATAGAACAGGGAGAATATCCATTGCAACAAAATCTGAATCGGCCACACCTCCTACCTGTCTAAGCACATTCAGTGATGCCATAGCTACGGCGGGCTCCTTTGTTTTGATCGCTCGAACCAGTGGAACGATCTTTTCTTGCATCGTGTATTTATCAAGAGATGTTGAAGAACTCTTCTTACTGGCAGACGAGTTAAGAACACCGTCCAAGCCATCATTGCTTGCCGCTGGATCATTCGAGCCACCGCAAAGAATGACGAAGGCTTCTAGGCCACGAACTTTGATCCCAAGACTGCTAGTTTTGGTGAAGACAGAAGCGATGACTGGGAAGAGTTCATTCTTGATTGTTGTGAAATCAAGAACAGGAAGAACAACAGGTAGACTTCTCAGTGCAGCGTCGACAATAGTGTGGGTTGGGGACTCAATCGCTAAGTGTATTATGGGAAGTATGTCTGCTGAGGTTAGCGACACGTAGACCTTTTCCTCTCGACCGTTGAACCTACTCTCTTTAAAGTCCTTGGCGGAACAATTGCCCGAAATCTCTCTAATATGTTCAAGTAGAACCATAAGTCCTGCATCCTTAGCCGGGTCACGCTCTTGGGGTGTTTTAGATGTAGTAGGCGCTATGAAAATCTCCTTCAGCCTGGGCATAATCTTTTCTGTAAATGGCCGACGGCCCGACGGCAATAGTTCAATAATCGTGAAGATATTCTGTAATATTAGGGATAGAAGCTCCCTATCCTTCATCTCTTCAAGCAACGCTGGAAGGATCTTTTTGTCAAGAACCGATTTAGGGAACGACGGTAACACGCGAGGCAAGCCACGCATAAATTGTGCCTTTTCTGTCGGTGTCTTTGCAGGAAGTGCGTCTAAGAATCGAATAGTTGACATCAAAATGTTGTCAAAATAGGCACTCTCTTGGAACTCCTTTGCAGTCATCCTCTGTGCCGGCCGACGTGTAATAAGTCGAGGTAAAACCGAGACAACTAAGTCTCTCGGTATTGGGCGGGACGAGAGAAAGCTATTGTTAGCAGAGGGAATTGTAGATTGCGATGTGAATATCCTCCGGTAGGCTGATATGCTAGAATTTGTCTGTAAAGGCGAGGCATGAGGGGAATTATACAGGGCAATTATCAATAAACCCAAAGAGAACATGTCGGCTCCAACGTTCAAATTCGAGTCTAACACAAAATCAGGTGAGGAGTAGTCGAGGTTTAGCTGTACAGAACGAGGCAGTCGTGGGTCCACATTCAAAATCTCTGAGAGGTTTATTGGCTGGACAGAGGTTGGCTTCGTGGAATTATCTGGCGGACTTGAGAATGCTAATCCGCTGATTTTCCAATCCGACTACAAGCTATTAGAGAAGTCCTGCCATTAAGCTTTTCACGACCTACCTTAGCATTGATAAAAACAGCATCGGGTGTTAGGTTTCCGTGGACCAGTCCAGCATTATCGTGTAGGAATTCCAGAGCTTTGCTGACTTGCAGTAGCCCCTTTTGTATCTCCAATTCGTCTATCTCGAGCTCGCGCCTTTTTCGACCTCCCTCTGAATCTTCCGTAACATATCGACTCGATCGCCCACCAACGCCGCCCGACCTTTCTTGGTCATCTTTCTCCTGCAGTAATCCTGCCAAAGAAGCAGTTACCGTTTCCGTGGCATACTGCAGTCCACCACTCCTTGTGTCTTCGACAGGCTCAACCAATTCCAGAATATTGGGATGGCGCAACCTGGCCAGAGAAGATGCCTCTTTCTTTAGTCTCTCTACAACTTCTTCCGCGGCTTTCTTTATCGAGGAGGAGCTCGAGCGACCCAGGGACCCCGAATTCGACTCTAAGGACTTGCGGTCGAGGACAAAGATCGAGACCGACTTCTCAGTCGACTTCTTTTTCCCGTCATAAATTTTCCATGGCCCTGAAGTCGAGCTCGGCGTGGAAGCGACCGAATAGTTGGAATTGATGTTGGAAGAGAATGACTTCAACGCGGAGCTGAACATCTTGGTGGAGTAACACCTGTCAATCTGCCCCCTCGAAATGCGATCGCTCGAATGGCATGGACTGAATGGAATTCCGGCTTATGGTTGATTACGTGAGAGAGAAATGATCAACCAGTTTCTTTGAAGCTCGTCAGGAGATAATATCGTGTCAAGTGTGATTGGCGCATGAGAAATAATACTTGAGCCTCGTCGGTTGGAGTTAAGACGAGGCTCCGCTGCCAAGTCTGCCTTGGGCGCTCTCTATCAATTTAGAGGGTCCCAATTAGCAAACGCTTATCGGCGGCTCCATTATACGTTGTAATTCCGCTGTCCGTTGATCGGCGAGCGTCCAAATAAAATATCCCAATTTGAGCTGACTCGAATCGCTCCATATATCATCGCGATATACCTCAAGGCTAGTCCTGCGATCACTGCCCTCGAATCTCACAACGCCACTCGCCATAATATAATGCTGAGGCAATTGGCCCCTCGAGGCTTGCTCTACAAGCAATCAAGCTCGAGGCTGTTGGCTGTATGGGAACAACCTTTGAGGTCTTACAGCATTAAAGCTAATACGGCATCCTCTGCGAAACTCCAAGATATCGATCCCTCGAAGCTGTCGATCACGAGAACTACAACGCCTAAAGAGCTTGTTCCTGCAAATGAATTGGTGTTTGGGAAAACATTCACAGGCATTGCCCACCGACTTCCATTGAGGCCATTGTAGCTGACCATTGCGTTTTACAGATCATATGCTCAGCATAGAATGGACAGCATCAGACGGATGGTTGCCCGCTCGCATCACCCCCTATCAAAATCTATCACTCGATCCTGCCAGTTGTGTGTTTCACTATGCGTTCGAATGCTTTGAGGGAATGAAGGCATATAAGGACAGCAATGGCAACGTACGACTGTTCCGTCCCACCAAGAATATGGAGAGAATGAACAAATCCTCTGCAAGAATTGCACTGCCTACGTTTGATCAAGCAGCCATGATACAACTTATTTCTACATTTGCGAACATGGAGCAACGATTCATTCCATCGACGAGGGGATATTCATTATACCTGAGACCGACAATGATTGGAACCCAACGGACGCTTGGTGTTGGACCACCTGGATCCGCATTGCTCTATGTAATTGCATCCCCGGTAGGACCATATTATCCAACAGGTTTCAAGGCCATTTCTCTGGAAGCCACCGATTACGCGGTGCGTGCCTGGCCTGGTGGAGTTGGAGACAAGAAACTCGGCGCAAACTATGCACCATGTATCCTCCCACAGATTCAAGCTGCTACGCGTGGATTCCATCAAAATCTCTGGCTATTTGGGGAGGAGGAGTACGTTACGGAAGTTGGCACGATGAACATGTTCGTGGCCATAAAGAATAAGAAGACTGGACAGAAAGAGCTTCTCACTGCTCCATTAGACGGCACAATTCTCGAGGGTGTCACAAGAGACTCCGTGCTGTCTCTCGCAAGAGAAAAGCTAGCACCTGAAGGGTGGAATATCGTTGAACGTAAATACACAATGAAAGAGCTATCAGATGCTGCGAAAGAAGGGCGTTTATTAGAAGCATTTGGTGCTGGAACTGCCGCTATTGTCAGTCCAATAAGAAATATCAGCTGGAAGGGAGATTTGGTGGATTGTGGGTTGAGACCCGAGGAAGAGGCAGGAGAGATTGCACTAAGGATGAAGGATTGGATTGAAGCACGACAATACGGAGACGAGAAGCACGAGTGGAGCTATGTTGTACCGCAGTAGGGAAATGGTATCGAGTTACCATAGGAAGAGAGACACGACGTAAGAAGTAAGGATCAGCCCATACTAGCGGCCCAACTGAAGGACGACTTCGCGGCGGAAAGTCAGTTGCGGCAAGTGTAAAACAGAGAGCGGTATGACAAAAGCGCCTGCCGATTAATTTTAGCCTAGATCTTAGCATCTGCTATATTACGACAGAATGCTAAAATTTCTTACATCAAAACCTAGGAGGAATGTTATTCTTTGTTCAGTTCATTTTTGGTACCTTTCCCGCCATGGAAAAAGAATAATGACAGCAATGACTATCGAATAGAGCTTCTTTTGGGGTACGGACGAGGTGAAGATTGAATCTACTCGCAGTGCAGATGGGTCAACCTGGACATAGTGCGTAAAAACTCCCATGAGATATTACCAGCTACTAACCAACGCCACCAACGCTGCCACTGGTGCTTATTTGTCATCATATGTCTCCCGCTCTGGCCCCATGATAGGGTAAAGTTCCATCCTAAATGGAGTTAGCAATAGACTGACATTTTCTTAGTTGGGGAACGGGTACTAAGTGTAATGATGGCTGCACAGGTACCATTGCCGCCCAAACTTACAAAAACTCCACTATCACTCTCGCTGGCACCGATTCCACCTTCATCGGCTCTCTAGGAACTACCTATACCGGTTTGAAGATGTCAAGTGACAACAAAATCTTGGCCATTGACTCGATCAATGCACCAAAGATGCAAGCGGGCTCACCATGAGGAGAATCGTCTTAAGTAGAGGAGTTACCACTATGTGAAATTTCAAATTCTTGTATATGTTGCTTTTGATGAGCGGGCTCCGATGGCCAAATTCCAAGCAAATGTTTATGCCTAACCCGGGTACAACATTCACCAAATTTTTCCTCTCCGCCCCTTCTACTCCCCATCTCAAGCCTCCAATTTCACCTCATCCTTTCTCCCCCTCCCAAAAGTGCTAGCAAACCTCTCCCTCATATGCCCCTCCACCGTCAACGCATCCCCTTCCCCTCCACTCCCATCCAGCGGACTTAGCACACAATCAATATTCCCATCAAAAAAGAACGGGACACTATACCGATCCTTTCCCCCCTTATTAATCACCCTATGCAGTCCACTCTTATACCGTCCTCCCGTCCACATCTGCAGCATATCCCCCACATTAACCACATACGCATCTCGTCGCGGCTTCAAATCTACCCATTCGTCGTCACTGGAATCGAAGACTTGCAATCCACCGGTCTCGTCCTGTAGGAGGAGGGTGATGGCGCCGAAATCCGTGTGTGCGCCGGCGCCGAGTTGCCGGTCGTCGGTCGATGTGTCGGGTGGGTAGTGGAGGAGACGGATACTAGCTACGGGGTCGTTCGAGATGAAGCTGGCAAAGACGTCTGGGCCATAGGGTAGGGTCGCGGCGAGGATGTCGAGGATAGCGAAGCAGAGGTTGAGCATACGGTCGTAGTATTCTTCCATAGGTTCCCGGAAGGGAGGACTGGGGATCAGGTGTGTCGGTGGCCATTGGTTCGGGCCAATGAGGAAGGCGTTGTTGAGGACACGGGGATCTGTGGCGGAGATTTCTTTGCCAATGTAAAACCCCTTCTCCTTTGTTAGTGACTCTTTTCTCGCTTGAATCCTCAAGGGGCGTAATCGAACATAGGGGAGTGAAACTCGCCTCTTTCAAATCCGGCAACGTCCCCTCCTGTAACCCCTGATTTCCAATGACTTCATACCCCCTCCCACTATCCCCCACACTATTGCTCTTATCTAACTTCAATTTCTCACTCATATCCAGACCAAATAATTTCTCTGACGCTGCGAACACGTCATCCTGTAGTTCCCTGGGCAACTCCGTGCCCGATTATTTGGAAGAAGCCTGTGCTTTCACACGCTTCGCGAACTTGATTTATGATTTTGAGGGATGTAGTTGAGCCGGGTGATATGAAGTAGGGTGCTATATCAATCGTAGGAATGTAGAATTTTGCGAGGGAGTAGGGGATTTGGGTTGGCATTTTGGTGGAATTGTGGCGGGCACTTACACGGCACAGTAAAATATCTGGACTTTGTTCCTTTCCGTTTATGTTATTCCTTTAAATTTGACCTCCAGATTCACTCTCTTTGTATGGAGTGTTGAGGCTCTCTCGGTGAAGTCCTATCTCGCCCTGACGATAGGCTGAGATAAAACACGTCGGAGGTCGGCGAACTCCTTTATTTTATAACCATACGGTACTTAGGGGGGGGAGAACAGTGATGGTGGATGGTGCTTTTATGAAAGACAAAGAAGACGTGATCGTCAGTAAGGAAGATCAGATTAATAAAAAAAAAGCTATGAATATAACTTGAGATTGACTGTGCGTAGAAGCTACTGATTGCCAATGATAATCGCTAACAAAACATCGGAGTTGGCAGCTTAAAAGCACTGCCTTAAATATAGGCGTGAGACGTTTTCCTACGAGATGACTATTTAGTTCTGCTGGCTTCTATACCCCCCTCAGAGAATCCTACCACATAGGAGAAATCGGACATTGCCCTTCCTCTCATCGTAGTCATCAGAGGTGTTAGAGATCGTTCTCATGGGTGATTGGTCTTATTAAATTCAGCAAGAGGAGAAGCTAAGGAGCGCAATACTGTATATTAAGGTATGAATGAGGAAAGGGGACGATGATGGGCGAAATCCTAAGTGAAGAAAAGCACACCTTCACTTAATAAACAATAACACGCTAGTCGACGTGTAACAAAAAATCCTTAATTCTCAATTAAATAGCGTTAGAGAACTTGGGCTGGGCCGTGTTAGCAGCCTAAGCGCGGAAAATATTCAAGGCCTCGACCTGATCCTCAGCGAGGAAGGCCGCTCTAGCTTATCAAATAATGGCAACTTGCAACAAAGAACTATTAATTCTTGAATAATAAACACTAGTGTACTAGCGCCAGAAAAACCTGTGACCACAGACAACAGTCAAAACTATCATTCCACATATATGTATCAAAACGATGGCTATGAAATATCAGTCAACTAATTGGCAGTTACTATTATCATTCATCTATCGTTTATCTACGATACCTTGGTGGTATAGCTAAAAGAAGTAAAGTAGCAGAAGTTCGCTATTCATTCCTGAAATGCCGTCGCCATAACGTCCATCCAGATCGTCTAGGTGACTAGGTCTAATATCTTACAACCGATTCAACAAATGAAAAAAGAAAGTGCTCTCTGCTCCGAAGAAAAACGAAAAGATGAGGTAGCACGTATGCATTTCTCAAGCGTCAACTTCGGCATCTCCCTCGCCTCAGGCTTCGCACTCCCATTTATCTGCACCGCCTGCCCCATATCCTCAACGCCCATCCCATCTTCATCCTCTTCCATATCTTGCATCACATTCTTCCTCGGCCTCTGACTCAACTGCAACTCCTCTCGCTACCTTTCAAATACCCCGTCGAGGCTTTCCCCCATCCTGTCCGCTTCCAGTGCTTTCTCAGCCATCTCCACATTTTCAAATGCGCCGTTTGCTCTCCAGGTCTTACGGGCCTTCATCCGCATTACACGTCCTTTGAGGCCCTCTGAGCGTTTCGCCTCCATGGTAGAACATACCTGTTGAACGACCTGCCAACCGTGAGCGACTTTAGTGGCGATTTCCTTCTTCTCTTCTGGTGAGAGAGATTCGACGTCGCCTTGACCTTGTGCGATGCGAGCACGGCGGATGAAGTGGGTTGGTTGTTGGCTCTTGAGGAGTTCCTTGTGGACGCCCTTGAGTGTGTAGCCAAAGGGGCCGACGATTGCAGCTAGATCTTTGAGAACGAAGCCAGTAAGACCCATGCCGATTCCTTTCACGAAGCCAATGGGACCCCCATCGCGAGCGCCCTTGTATGGTTGAGCAACCACACCAGTGACACCATCGTATATTCCAAACACGAATTCTTCGCCAGCTGCTTTAAGGCCAGATTTCATGCCAGTTATTCTTGTTGGCCTAGAAGATCCCAGTGAATAAAACTACAAGTGTAGAGAAAGTCAAGATTGAATTACCTTCTGACAGTCGTATCCCCATACAATCTAGGGGCGTTGTGAAAGCCCTGTGCAATAGCTAAAGATAAGTCCATAGGCATTCTGGCAACTGCTTCACCAGTCCTTCCGATGCCACTTCCTACGTCTTTCGCGATGTCCTCGGCGGTGTTATTCTCAGGCACTGAGGTAGACTCCTTATCAAAATAGTCCTCTCGATCCTCGCGATTAGCGTCCTCATTGAGAGACAGTGGTTCACCTTGCGGAGTGTGCTTACCTATCCCAGAGGCGGGTGTCTTGTTACCGTCAACTCTAGAATGTGTTGCCTTGTGAAGAGCTCCCAGAGCGGTGGTTTCACTTTCTGATGAAATTTCCTCAACAATCGTCTTGGCTTTAGCCTCAGTGCATGTATTTTGCTTTGCGGCAGGATTGACATTTTCTTTGCCATCCACTAATGCCTTTACCCCATTCGTCTCTCGTTCTGTGTCCTTAGATTTTTGCTTTCGCTTCTCCTGCATAGATCGTCGTTTCGCGCTTCTGCGAAGTCTAAAGGGTACGCTTCCAATGCCACTGGCCATTCCAGTAACACTGCCCATAATCGCTGTTGCGCCTCCCGTCAAAGGTTCACCCGGACCCTCAAAGTCATTCCACTCATTATGACGAATCAAGCGAAGCTGTTTCCAGTGGACTTTCTTGTCTTCCACTAGCAGTTGTGCTGCTAGAGGACTTAGACGTAAGTTGGTGTCCTTCAAGGTCCATACTGCAACCTGATCCTCCAGTATCGAACATCGCATTGATCGTTCACCACGTAGAACCAGACTCCGATGGAACGAGGTAACAGCATTCTTAGCTCCATCGCCTTCGGCTTCGATGTCTTTCGCAATTGTCTCGGCCTCTTCTTTGGCCTTGTCAGTCAGACACTGCTTGATCCCTTCTGCGAGCTTGTCCGACGATAGATCTTTGTATGGCACTGGCTGCGCGCCAGCTCCTGCTTTGCCTATCATGGACCCCCAAAACTGCTGATCTCCAAAGAACGGTACAATCATAGTCGGCTTTCCACATTTCAGGCCGATAGCAGTCGTACCAGCACCGCCATGGTGAACCACGGCGCTGACTTTTGGGAATAACCAATCGTGGGGTGTGTTTTCAAGCATAAAAACGTTATCCGGGGTATTGTTGTCGCCGCCAAAGCCTCCCCAACCTCTGGAAACCAGAGCTCTAACTCCCGCTTTCTCTACTGCCTCGAAAATCATCTTAGTGAAAGAATCGGCGTCATCAACCACAATTGAGCCAAATCCGATGTAAATTGGAGGTGGTCCAGCTTTTAGAAATTTTACCAAGTCCTGCGGTGGTTCGAAAGAGGAGGCGAGATCCAAGAAGACGAACCCAGCAATATCAATTTCCGGTCCCCAGTCGGCAGGTTTCGAGATAAGGCCAGGAGACCATAGATACGTGTAAGGTACCTTCATACGGTAAAGTTGACCAGGAGCCCAAAGCGTTGAAACCGGCTCGAGACCTAATGTCTTCACCCTAAACGCATTGATCAAATCACCAAGCCTAAAATAATTAGTAATTCTTACTATAATATTCCACCATGACCTACCCTTGCCAAGTCATCATCTCTACGAGTGGGTAGCTGATGAAGTTCGCGTAAGATTGGTCTACATTGGACTTCTTTATCGTCGCTAGAGGATGAGGGAATGCTTCTTTTGGAGGATTAGCTGCCTCGTAGAATGCAGATAGTAGAATAGTACTAACGAGTAGGGGTATATGGGAAAGTAAACATTAGGTGCAACGGAATGCCAAGTCGTTCGGCACAATGAACATGCGCAAAAGAAGGTGGATTTGCAATGATAGCGTCCGCGATGAATGGGTTCCTTTTCTCCATCATCTTGCGGTTCTGGATATTCGTCTCATCGTCGGTAGCGTTTATACAGGCCCTCCAGAATCCTTCAAACATTTCGGCCATTTGATCCCGTCGGCGACCAACTTCTCCATTCCTGAGTGTATCCATTTTAGGAATCATGCCAGGGTTCTTGACCTACACATACAATGGTTAGAGAAACATCAAAGCGAGGACTCTGGGACGTGAGATATTACCATAAAAGCCATCAACTCAGCAGGATCGCCTCCTACGGAGAAGAATTCCAGACCAGAATCCTTCTGCA
The DNA here is from genome assembly GCA_019669835.1 of Amylocarpus encephaloides. Taxonomy (NCBI): domain Eukaryota; kingdom Fungi; phylum Ascomycota; class Leotiomycetes; order Helotiales; genus Amylocarpus; species Amylocarpus encephaloides. The sequence goes on from MU251519.1 coordinate 48,160, forward strand.
CAAAATCCTTGAACGCAGGATGGGTAGCGATTCGAACGCGATGTCCATATTCCTTCAAATTCTTGCCCAATTTCAAGAAAGGTTGGATATCGCCACGACTTCCTATAACCATAACAACTATATTGAGTTTCGGCCGGGGAATTTCGGATGTTATGGTCGTTTCTGACGAGGGTCGTGGGAGATCGCCACCACTCTGGCTATGTTTTCGCCGTGCACTTGTTAAATTATCCTGCGGGTCAAGATGACTGAGAAACGTAGCACCCAAGGCCTTCGCGAGATATCCACGGTTGTTGGTTTCGCTAACGCTGATATTCAATCTTCCATCTTTTTTCGACACCCTTCCCTTTGTTTTGAAGTCATCGTTGCCAACGTTGAATTTAGAGTAATCACCCCTGCTACCTTTCTTGCTCCCTTGTGTTTTATGGGCATCCTGCTTCTTCTTCGTAGATTTTTTCGAGGGAGGAATATCTTCATCATCCGATGAACTCGAGGATGAGGATGAGCCGTCGTCATCTTTCTGAGCGTTCCAAATCGCAGCATTGAGGGCAGAGAGGTTCGTGTTATTTCGAGCCAATCTCGCAGGCAATACCGAGTATCTTGACGTGGGGTGTGGTCGTTCTGATTGCCATGTTGGTGACATTTGAGGACGAGGATCTTGAGGAATTGGCTCTTCCCTCATGGTAGTCTTGCTCATGACCGGTGGATCTGACGCGCTTGCTTTCCATGGCTTGATCATTGGGTCGCTGTGGTGTCTGTTCACACATTGTAGAGTCATGATTGCCAAATGAAGGCGAATATTATATATTGTCGTAGCATAGCAGTCTTGTCGCGTCGTGTAGGATGCACAGAAGTTGTTTAAAGTGAAGTTCAAAGTATTTTCCACGCGAAGCCTTTAGAAGGGAATATATCCCACAATGTGAATCAAGGTGTAAGTTCTGGTGGCTTGATCATAGACCGTTACATTGTGACGCACGACTCAAGGTTGTTTATTTAGTGACGACATCATGAATGCTGAACATTTTTGACAGGGATCCGAACGACTCTACCCTGTAAAATCTTTCTCGGCATACACTAGTAGATAATTTCTTTAGACATAGAGACATAGCTTTCAGTATGCTGTAAAACGTACTTACTCGAGTGGCAAGTTTATCAAAGGTCTAAATTGTCTGATGTCTGAATCTTAAGGCTTCAAATCGTTCCCCATCGGTCATCTATTTCGCTTAATTTCAAACGTCCCCCCTCTTCGTCACCTCACCCCCAAAAGTTGTACAATCTTGTCATGCTAGGCCTGCCACGTATGATACGATGATTGCCACGATGATTACAACTTTGCTTTTTGAGGAAATGTACTAATTATCCCCAGCACGTCGGACAAAAATTCGAAGTTTTATTGCATGGCTCCCATTTTATATGATGGTAGCTAGCAGAACTGAACCTCCGGCGCGAGATACCCGTACTTCATTATAATCCTCCGGTTATTTTCACTTTCACGTGTTGGTACTAGTATATGTGCTCTTCGAATAATGTAAGAGTGGTGGTATTCGCTCTACATACACCTAAGCGAATAAGGGGGCAGCACGCCTACTTCGCCTAAAAAAGGAATACGTGGATTCGACTGGCTTCCCTCTTCACCAGACCTTGTCCCCGCCGTTCACGGGGGAAGAGCGACTCTGCAGAGGTTGTGCCACCAGGGCCATACCCTAAGAGCTTTTGTTAGTCTCGTTCTTTTCCAGTGAATTAAGTCAAGAGACAACCCTAGTGACTTGTTGGTTTTCTGGACATATGTGCGAGGACTATGATGCTCGATTGATGAAAAAGCAACACAGGAGAACAAGCCAAACAGCCTTGTACTGTACTGCGAGACATCTCCCTCTCGGGGCTCAAAGCAATTCAATCCAGCACTTTTCACAGCTACCATAGGCAAATTTCGGTGGACCTGTGGTGGCTTCAGTGTGGACGCCACTCTGCCAGGTTCTACCGGATTTGACAGATAACCTTAGCAGAAAATCTCCCAATTCATCCGGAGGGCGACCCGAGTCAGCGCTTCACGAATCTAATAAGCTGGTTCAAATGAATACGGAGTACAGGCTTAATTGCTTGCTCCGGGGGGTGTCTGAAGTGAATCCTTGTGCGAACCTAAGTGATTTCTAGAGGGCGGAGGCCTTTACTCGTAAGGATCATGTCTGAGGTTGCCTGGCAACTATGGAGTTGCGCTTAAGTATTCAGGGAATATTCGTCGGTCTATAAATAGGGGGGGTGCTTATAATAACCAAACTTTGGAATGATGCCATGCGACATTGGTCAGCGACAACGCGACAACCTCCAAAGATTTGTCATGAAGACGTCGTTCCGGTACATCGTTCTACATCAACACCATGGGAGTACTTCTACCACAAATATGCAGCGGAGACTGCTCTGCACAGAAGCTTCAATTGAGAATATAGATTTACGATAGCAACATGGCTCCTGCTAGTGAAGAGGCATCTTCCTCCGCCACGAATTCGGGATATCAATCTATCTCCTCGAACCCCCACTCCACCCTCGAAGATGAAGCTCCCCGATCCTCAGAGGCACGACGACGTAGCGATGCGCGGCGATTCATTGCGAGCCATGTTAACGAAGGGCAAAATTTTACTTTTCGAGGGGTACTAGTTGGATTGGGAGTCGGGCTTATCATATGCTTCTCGAACATGTATTTCGGATTACAGACTGGTTGGGTGTCTAGCATGAGTATGCCGTCCTCCCTCATTGGTTTTGCGTTCTTCAAGACTCTCGCAAAACACCTCGACTTGCCATTTACGCCTGTGGAGAATGTCCTTGTGCAATCTGTCGCCGGGAGTATGGGCACAATGCCGCTGGGTTGTGGGTTCGTTGGTGTTATGCCGGCAATGAGCTACATGCTCAAGAAAGAAGAAGGGGGGCCAATATTTCTAAGCTTATGGATGCTCATTTTGTGGGCTCTGGGTCTCTGCTTCTTTGGGGTTGTGTTTGCAGTCCCGTTGAGAAGACAAGTTATCATCCGCGAGAAGCTCAAATTTCCCTCTGGAACAGCGACGGCTTTGATGATCAGAGTACTCCACGGGGAGGGAGTCAAGTCTGGAAATACCTCTGAAGTTGCCGTGTCAAGAGACCGCGACCAGCCCATGCTTGGTAATAATGACGAGGATGACCAGCCAGACGTCGAGCCAGATAAGAGTCACCAGAGTGCATGGAAATCAAATGTGCGTCTGCTCGTTATATCCTTTGGCGTCTCCGGCACGTACACTCTCGCTACATATTTCTTTCCTATCCTACGAAACCTACCAATATTTGGTTCCAAACTCGCAACCGTGTGGCTATGGACTCTCAACCCCTCATTGGCATACGTTGGACAGGGTATCATCATGGGTCCGGCGACGACAATGCATATGCTTTTGGGCGCCGTCGTAGGATGGGGAATCCTGTCCCCTCTTGCAAAAACCAGAGGATGGGCTCCAGGCCCCGTCAGTGACTGGGAGACTGGTAGCAAGGGGTGGATAGTTTGGATATCTTTAGCGATCATGCTAGCTGATTCGATCATCAGCCTTGGATATATCGCTTTTCGGCCGATAGTGGTAAATCGTGATCGGTACATTGATGATGTCCGCCGGATTTACAAGAAAGGCGAATGGAAAGGTCTTCTTGGGATTGGTGGGAGGTCTAAAAGAGGCTACGCTCGTGTCATAGGAGACGAAGACACGCCAACCCCCCTTGAAGAATCGACATCCTCCACTCAGTCAGAACAATCGCTTTCCGAAAATGAAATTAAGGATCTGCCAGAGCCGGACGCACCTCCCGAGCATCTTGTCAACAACAGAACCGTCTGGATAGGACTCCTACTCTCTATAGGATTTTGCATAGTAACAGTACGCATCGTCTTCGGCAACCTTGTTCCCATATATGCAAATATACTTGCGGTTCTCGTAGCCCTTGTCCTTTCCATTATGGGTGTTCGCGCGCTTGGAGAAACGGATCTCAACCCAGTTTCTGGGATAAGTAAACTCGCACAACTATTCTTCGCTGTCATAATCCCATCATCGAACAAAAATGCCGTTCTTATCAACCTCGTTGCTGGGGCAGTATCAGAATCTGGAGCGTTGCAAGCGGGAGACTTGATGCAAGACCTGAAGACTGGCCATCTCTTGGGAGCTGCACCGAATGCGCAATTCTGGGGACAAATTATTGGTAGTACGGTCGGAGCTGTCGTGAGTGCATTGATTTACCGTTTGTACACAAGCGTGTATGATATTCCTGGCAGTCTTTTCCAGGTACCAACAGGTTATGTTTGGATATTTACTGCCCGCTTGGTGACCGGAAAAGGCCTGCCCCCTTTCGCAGCACAGTGGGCAGCAGGCGCAGCCATAATCTTCGGGATCACAACTATAATCAGGATTTTGAATACAGGCAAGAAATGGCATCCTTGGATTCCAGGAGGCATCGCTGTTGCCGTCGGTATGCACTTCCCGTCCTTCATTTGTTTCTTTCGTCAATGTTAAAGCCACTACATAGTGACCACACACTAACTCAATCTCAAGGAATGTACAACGTCCCATCATTCACCCTGGCTCGTGCGATGGGCGGCTTCATCAATTATTACTGGAAATCCTACAGAAGGCGCGAGGAGACGCCTATTGTGATATTAGCAAGTGGGTTGATTCTTGGCGAAGGCGTCGTTAGCATCGTGAATCTACTCCTTGCGAGTGCTCGGGTACCACATTTATAACCTAAGAACACATACTGAGGTATTATGGATTAATTTTCCCATTCTTGTGTCCTGTGTGGGGTTAGTAAGCTTGCTGCTCTTGCTCAGGCGCTAATCACCCTCGCTCACCCTCCGCTCAGTCGACTCGCCTGAGGACCTGAGCACTCACCTGAGCACCCTGAGCAGCTCACCCGAACAGGCCTGAGCATCCTGAGCAAGATTTACCACATCGTCACGTGTTTTGGCTTCCCGCTTTTTAGCCAATCACACTTGATCTGCCCTCTGTTCTCACATCAGTTTTGTCAAGTTTTGACGACGATGCTCAAGGAGCCCAAACAAGTTCCCAAGGAACCCAAAGTGGACACTTTCCAAAAATATACCCAGTGCTTTGCCTACATTGTAAGTTGGTCCAACATGGATGCCCTTGAGGAGAGTACGGCTCTTCCCTCTATAAATTCCTTCCTGCTCCGTACTTGTCTTGATCTGAATACCTCCCTTCTTCAATCTCAACTTTCGATCAACTTCCTAAATCTCTCTACACAATTCGTTTTATCCAATTGTTGCAAGTTACTGTTTCAGTATTCTCAATGCCTAAAAAGGAGTCGCCGGAGGAGTTCTTGCACGATCACGTGGCAAAGGCTCTGCCATCGGGTCAGAAATTGTCAACGGGAAAAAGGTGAAAAAAGATCTCCAGCCAGGAACAGAGAAAAACTACACACGTGCCCTAGCACGATGGGACCAGTAAGGCTATTTCCTGATCTCTAGCAAAATTTCTTCTAACGCTTATCTCTTTACTAAGTAGGTATGAACTCGGACACCCTAGAGCTACTCCAGACGATATAGAGACGTCGAAAGATTGGGCTAGATGTATCGCATATGGTATCGTAGGTGCTTATGGCGACGATATTCCAGGGTTAGGATCTGTTGTCCGCTCGTGGAAGGATCTTACAGTAGGCTGGCAGTGGGCAGGTCGCAAGCCAAAGATAGACCCTGAAGTAGTTAGTACCATCTCGAACGTAAGTCCTAGAGGCGTTGTTTCCACTCCTTTGAGGTATTATATGCAATCGCTAACAGAGTATAGTTTATAAAAGGTCCTTTGCAGAAGGAAATCGGTCTGCGCTATAGGAAGCGAGAGAGGAAGTACGGCACTATGGTTCACTTTATTCACCTCGGAACACAGCTCTGGTCAAATGATTGGCATACTTACAGACAGCCAAGAACCAGATTAGAAGTATGGGGCCAGCTCCAAATGCAAGTATTCACATCAGCAAGAGTCGGCGAGTACATACAATCAACCTGCCGTCCTGGGTCAGGTCGAGGCCTTTATTATCGGGTAAGCCCTGATTCTTTAGTCTCTCCCAAGACCAGGCGAACGACTAACGGTTTATTCTAGGACATCACTTTTGCGGTGTTTCGAAATGAGGATGGAAGGGCAGAGTTTGCCATGCAGGTTGTACGAGACGCAAAAAACATGACATTTAAGCCAGATAAAAGGTGACGTTCTACTATTTAACACCTTGAAGCCATTTCCCAAAGACTAATCGTGAAATAGGCCAGAGCACTCATTGCATGAAGGTTTGCAACCTCGACCGCTCTTTTGTAATCCGATCCTTACATATCTCGCCAAATTCATCGCAAAAAGGGTCTTCAGAGATTACAAGACGATGGATGCACTTCTTAGTCTCGAACCGACCGGAGATGAGATGTTCCAACTCCATTGGGATCCAGAGGTCCTTGATCTACCCTTCTTCCAGAAAGATGGAGAGATCGACACGGCAAACACACTCAGTAAACGTGTGAGAGAGTTGGGCTTTCGTTCGGGATATGAGCTCCCGCCTACAATCCATGATTTCAGAGCCGAAGGTCTATTTCTTATTAGTATGCTTCACGTACTAATTGGGAGGATGTGTCTTCAAAACTAACGTGTTCTTAGATAAGCTCTATTCAACGGCTCAGAGGATGAAGCATGGCGGCCATACCGATGAGAACACTTATCGTGATCATTATGCACCTAACAACGCTGGAACTGACGGCCAAGGAAGCTACTTCGGCGATAAGCTACGTAGTATTGTTAACGACAGATTTCGGTCCATGACCTTGTGTCGCAATCCTGAACTTTGGCAGTCTCTTCCGGCAGAAAAACAGCATGAACTTGAAAGTAGCCTAGAATTTACAGCCATCGAACAGGAGCTGGAAGCTCTGTCTCTAGATACTAGGGACCACTCGGCTGTCACGGATCGACGAAAGGACTTACGTGCAGCGAAAAGAAAGCTTATTGCTGAAGAGCTCCGCAAGAGCCGGAAACTCCAGCCGAGCAGAATTCCTTCCACCAAAGGCGAAAACCACTTGATCGGGTATCACTAGACTATATTTTCCCGCGTCCGCGGCTTGATTCCAGAACGCGACCGCTTGGCATCTAGTTTGTTTACCGTCGCTTCTATTCGTAGTGAAGAAGGCCGAGCAGTCCTCCGTGATATGATCGCGCTCTATCAGCAAGAGACTGAAGTAGCGGTTCGTCCGGGCTTGGAACCGGAGAAGTGCCTTTGCTTGCCAAAAGAGTCTAAGAGGAAGATTAATAGGTTCGTATACTCCTTAAAACCTTTTTCAGAGCTCGTATAATACAAAGTGCTAATGCTACATTTTTGAATAGTAAATCGGCTGCCCAGAGATGGAGGCATATCTATAGCTGTCATAGAAAAAGCCTTAGAGCCACCTGTGGATTTGCAGAAATGTGCTTCTTCTACAGCGAATGGGTTACGGGAAAAGACGAGTGGGAGAACCACTGCCAGGTTCACTTAGACGGCCATAAACCTCTACCGGCTCAGTGTGATCCGCTCTTCTACGGCGGGACCCTAGCTTCGCCTGGCATATATCCCTTCTGTCTAGACGATACGACGCTTTCAGCTACTGAACGAATACACCAGTTCCATGACAAGGCCGAATGGAGAGATCATATTTCCGACCACTTTGGAATCTTCGAAAAATATGTTGGAAGTCTGCATGAGGGCACATCACCTAAATGCCCAATCCCCAAAGTTACACTGTCCCGACGCTTTCGTATCAGCGCAACAGGTGAAATTTCACCTTCAGAACAACCATGGTGCTGAATTCGTCAAGAGAATGAAGAAATCTCGGCCCCTAGATGAAGTAGACGCCAGATACCCTAAAACTAAGAGGGTCAGAAGCGTTATTAAACACGAACCAGATGTTGGAGAATGCTCCAAACCAGCATACGAATTTGTATATCAGACGGCGGAACAGTGGTGTCGAAAGAGCCATAATGCCTCGAATCCAGCAGCTATTCGTTCTGCTCCTTCAAGTACACCATCAACTGCTCCTTCGACAGCTCCATCAACGCCCCCTTCACTCAATTCGAAGGCTTCAACGCCAATAACTGACGCATGCGGGAGTGCAACTCATATACCAGTGTCACAAATTCCTAATGACGCTAATGCCAATATTGACCCCCTCCTTCTTTCTATGTCAGATACCGCCGCACTTGTCGGAGAAAACACAACTCGCTCATCACCACGTCCAAGCGTTACTATTACCTCCCGTAAATCAGACTTAGTGACGGAGTCTTCTGAGGTGTGCAACATAGGGTCGGAATATGATGCGATTGAAGTAGAGGATCTTACAGACTTCGACGAAGAGTCTCAAGCCTTAGAGGCTGGCGAGTCTCTTACGCATGTTGCCACAGCTCCGAGTATGTGTTAATAACACCGATATTTCGGAGACTTAGGTCTGACTAAACTATAGGAGCTTTTATTACCTCAGCGGACGACAGTGACTAGCTAGACCTTTCGACTATCAGAGACACTCTACCCGACGAGAAGCCATCAGTGGAGTCAACTGATGTTCTAACCTATGAAGATATAGCTACTGAGAAAGGAGGGCGCAAATGCTTTGATGAAGATTTTGTGTTTGTCGGCGACTCGTTAGATCCAGGTAACTCGAGACTGCTTATTCAATCTTTGTACCGTTTGCTCATCACAAACTAGATCTACGGAATATTCTTGATCGCGAAGAGCTACCCGATTCACATATCAGTGGAGCCCACAGTAGTCCTGATAACGGCTCTGCAGAAGGCATACCTACTTCTCATCAAGACCCAGAATATCAGCAGCTCAGCGAACAAGCTGTTCAGGAAACTAAGCCATCCGCTGTGGACCCCGAGGATAACCAGTTCGAAGTTGAGCGAGTTATAGATGATCAAGTTGTCCCGGTTGGTCGAGGGAGGCGGAAGAAGATGATTACCCAATACTGGGTCAAGTGGAAAGGATATCCAGAAGATGATAATACCTGGGTCAATGAGGCTGATATGCACGAGGATCTCATTAAGGCCTATATGGCAGGAAAGAGCTCAGATTGAAGTTATATCATATCTAAGATCACTTGAAGGCACGTGTCGGTCGTTCCTTCTTTGTCCTGTTTTATATGTACATGGTCATGTTCTCCATCCTTCTTTAATAAATTGCGAGTTTTCGGGCATTGACAGCAGAGCGATGCTGATTAACGGTATAATGGATGGAATTACAGTAACTTTCGACGTGAGTCCGCCGCAAACGCTCATTTCGGCCACTTGCTCATGCGTTGACTCTTGAAGAGTAGAAGCTGGTCCGGGGAAGGTTGTTTTAGGGAATTTGAACGAATCCAACTTGAATTTGGTATAAAAAATATATATTACCACGCTAGCAATTATTATTTGAATAACGCATTGCTTAAGGAAAGAACTCCAGGTCCAAGAAATGCAAACTATGGAGAATACTAAGGCAACACTGTGACTGGTGGTGAATAAAGACATGCTCCTCAATGCTTAACAGAGCAAGCCATTCCCAGTAGAAATTATCACTTCAATCTAAATACCTGATGCTGTACATTTTCGACCACTCCCAACCCCGTAATAATAAAATATAAATGTGAAAACTCAGTTCAAGCTCGCCGAAATCTCGGTCCACCGGCAAAATCGTTTCGCCTCCCGCAGTGTGAGGCTGGGCGAGCTCATAAGAGCCAAAAATGTATCCTTCAACGCTGGTTTTGTAAAGCAGGTGGCCTAATAATGCCCCCAACCGCAATGATTATTTTGGCTCATTTCTTCAGGGTCTGATTTGGGACACTTCTAGGTGTAAGGACATATATCTATTCACGGAAAAGGCCATTCGAACAAGGCAGAACTGCATATACCACATAAAATGGATCTGAAGGAAGAATTTAGTCTCCTCTACAGGTTGGGTCTAAGCGTGGCCATTTTTGGAAAAGACCTTAAGAAATTATATCGAAGTTCTAGAGAGTGTAAAAAGACTGCTGCAGCTTGAAAGTGAGATTCTTAGAGGTGTTGCAATGTCTGGTTTGAAGCTTGACGGCTTGATTCTTCAGCTCTACGGGGTCTCTTGAAGTGTCATTCCCAGCCATGAGTTGTAGACGATCAGAGTAGCGAGTGATAATCATATCTGTGATGCCTTGCCAATCATTACGACATCACTTCTTGAACTGCTCTCTCCAAAAAGAGCCATGGAATCAGCTTTCACGTTTCTAAGTCCTTCCACATCAGAAGCCGGATCCTTATATCGGCGCTGCAGGGCGCAAATCGGGAACTTTCCAAACCAATGCAATTGGCGTATAGCTTCCTTATGCTTCGTAGCTATCTCATAGCCTTTTTCGTGTTGCCAGTCGTCAAGTGGGGGAGTAGTTGGAGCCATATTCGTGGATTTAATCAAATAGGGGTGGAGGGGCTGGAAAAATCGGCAAAATGCCCTGTAGCGCACAGACCCATGGTGCAAGGCTCGTAAGGCTCGGAACTCGAAACATTCTACACCCCATCCCGCACACGCAAACGACGACACTCTCTTCATTCTGACCGCCACATCTCGTAGAATATTAAAAAGAGCCGTTTATCCATACTGAATCCCTGGTGAGTCTTCGTCAAGCTAGGAACAAAACATCGCCATTGCTCCCTTGGTAGAGGTCTTTGGGTATAATGCTGGCCTAGTCCCTACATCTTCCCCTCACACATTACGCCATTCTGAATTTTCACAGAGGGGTTTTTTGCGCATATTTTGGCAAGAGAAAGTGGTTTGTACAGGGTTTTTCTTTTCTTTAAGAAAAAAAGGGTTTATTGCTAGTCGCTATTTCCATCACTTTTCACATGGTCAATGTAGTCATTTGAAGAAATGAAGGTGCATGGGTGGCTTCTACACGTTGGAGAAAGACTGTTAACTTATTAAGTTGCATATGTAAGAACTCGCCAATCAATCACACAGGGATAAAACATATCCGGAACCGAGTCTTCGGTAACAGGGAGGACTCTCCCTATCAAATAGAACAATACACTCCTTGAAATAGAAGTAGAGGATTTGAAAGTTATTTCTATTTTCGACTGGAACAAACAAACTTGGAACGAAATGAAAGAAACCCAAATCTCATCTGCAAGCAACGGCATTCCTCCTTATCGAGCCTTGGAGTAAATGTAACCGCGGTGGAACTACTACTCGAGCTGCGACCCAGTATTGTTTTGTACACTATCATACAACCCACCCTTCAAAATTGTCGAGATCACAAAAGCCATTTGTTTTGAGTCAATGTTAGATTTGGCATCGGAATCGTCTTGCTCCGGTGTCCCAATGACTTTATGAATCGAAGTCTGGGTGGTACCCGTCTACTCATTCGGTCTAGTAGGTTAGCTCACCCAACTACGTAATATAGTACTCTTCTCGATAACTCGCTCGAATCAGAAGAAAACTATCCGAGAATTTAAGGAGTCGCGCAAGGGTACTAATACTAACAAACCCTCTTCTTTAAAAACTGCGATAAGCAACAAACCAGCTTCTCGTGTAGACCGCCCCTTTACCCTTGTGAAAGTCAATAAACTAGGACCATAACTAAAAACCGCGATGAGCAACAAACCAACTTCTCTTGAAGACCGCCCCTCCACTGTTGTGAAAACGATTCGTCGTCCATGGTCTGCCCAGAAACTAATAACTAAACTAAAAACCGCGATATGCAACAAACCAGCTTCTCGTATAGACCGCGCCTTTACCCTTGTAAAAGTCAATAAACTAGGAACCTAACTAAAAACCGCGATGAGCAACAAACCAACTTCTCTTGAAGACCACCCCTCCACCTTTGTGAAAACGATTCGTCATCCATGGTCTACCCAGAAACTAATAAACAAACTAAAAACCGCGATATGCAACAAACCAACTTCTCATGTAGGCCGCCCCTTTACCCTTGTGAAAGTGAATAAACTAGTACTAGCAACCCAGCTAAAAACCGCGAGGAGCAACAAACCAACTTCTCTGGAAGACCGCCCCTCCACCGTTGTGGAAACGATTCGTCATCCATGGTCTGCCTGGAAACGAATAACCAAACTAAAACCCGCGATATGCAACAAACCCGCTTCTCTGACGGAGTATAGACTGGCGTGACGGTCAATGCCAACGGATAATGGAACCACCCATCCCATGACCACAAGCAATTACTACTAAAATGTGCGATGAGCAACATAACGTCGTTCCCTGTTCCAAGATGACAAGTAGGGTCAACCCTGCGCCGCATTAATAGTGGAGTTGGAAACAAGTGAGACTTGAGCTCGTCTATCACATGAGTTAGTCTCGGAACAACAACGGTAAACAAGGGATGGCATGCTCACTTTAGCTTCAATTCCAATAACGAGGTAACCTTTCCTGGGCCGCACCGTCCGAGACCTCACGAACTAAGATGAGAGCTAAATCATGCAATGTGCAACAGACAGGGATTTCGGATCGTGGTACCTCGCCGATTAATTATTTTGATGCTCGCTAAAGCCCCTTGACCGATCTTGTATACTACATCCTGCCCCTCAGCAAACAAATTACCAATTTCCCCTATCCATCCCATCCCACCCCACCGCACGCTGCCACTATCCCATGAGCAAATACAGCCAGCCAGGCTTCCACGACTGGAAGATATGTCGAAAACACCATGCTTCCAATTCCCAATTAAAAACGCCACGCGATGCTCGTCAAAAACGGATGAAAGCTAGAAACCAAAACTATCCAACAAACTGCTCGACTCTGGCTCCTCGAACACACTCGGTGGTGGTTTATGTCCACTCCTCATCTCGACTGGCAGTCCCATGCTAGAGACTTGAACGGGTAGGTCTGCTACGACTAGCGAACTCCGTCTTCTGAGCATTGCTCGGGGGTCAGGATTTTGGAACGAGTGAGCAGCTGTTGGGGTTGGGAGTAGAAACTCCCAGTTGCGAACGAGGTCTAACGCTAAAAGATCGCAGCCCATGCGGTCGTAGAGCCGCGCGTTATGGATAACGAATGACCATTCGACCTTAGGTGTGATTTTAGATGCGCCTCGGAGGGTCTGCAGAGTCTTCTGTCTCAGCTGTGAATACAATATCACGAGGGCTGGATCATCTGTGAGGAAGAACTTGGACTGCAGGTTACTCGGTGACTGTGGCGTCTCGAGCAATGTGTAAACTGGTGACTGAGGGCAGGTTAGTATCTTGCACAAGGGGGTTGCGAACAGGTATTGGACGTACAACTAACGCTCTCACAGACATGTCCCTCCTGTGCAGCATCCAAAACGCCCATGACGCTAGCCATCGATTGCCCTCCTGAGCTGCGAGTGGTAGCACCTTGGCTTGGAGAAGCTCTCGCAGTACGGGTCCATGCTCTCCTTCATATACTCGAGTCACTGCAATGGCAAGCTGAAGATCCTTCAGTTGGTTTAGTATGACGTTCACTGCATCTTTTAGACAGTCACCCAACAGGAAGAAAGCAGCTGCGTATTCTGACCACCTGTTATTAACGGATTCTACAATTGCAGAAAGGGCTCTTACCATGTCTGTGCTTGCCTAGAAGAGCATAAGCATTCTTTAGGGCAGCTGTCTTCCACTTCTTGTCCTGGAAATTGTTCGACAAGAGCCTGACTGTGGCAGCTTGTTCGCGGTTCCATCCGGCCATTCGCCACAATCCTTGTAGTACAGCCTTCTTCTTCAAGGCAAGGTAGTAAAGACTGCAGTCAATGGGGTTCTTCATGTCACTCTTGGTGTACTCATTCCGAGCAATGTTCTCAAATTGTGCTTTCTGTGATCAAGTTAGTAGGGCACATAATGAATTTCGAGATATCATTGTTATGTAGGTGGCATACCAAGGCGGTGGCATCCGTCATCCACATAAACATTCCACTCTCCCTTGCATGCTCCCATTGCATCTTTCCGTGGAATTGGTGAGATACCATATCGACGAGGATATCTTGACTGTTACTGTGGTACGCCCAGTTGATCTCTCTCCAGCTGATGTTCACCTCGTTAGCTCTGCCTCTGCGTAAGGCATGTTGGCGGAAGAAGAGCATGAATCGAGCTGCGTTATCGTCCATCGATCGTCGTTGCTTCTCAACAATAGAGACACATTCGACAATATCAGCTAGATGTATCTGTTCTTGTCTGGACAGCTGGGGAAGAGCGACCTGGGTAAGCTTCTCGTTGATCGAGAGGGCCACGTCTTCAGTGACAGTCTCGACCGCGTCTCCCTCATCGGTAAAATTGCTAAATTCACTTCTAGAAGTTTTTACTGCTGCTGCAGATGATGTTCCCTAAACGTGTTAGTAAATGTTATAATGCCATGGTGTACGCCCTTACATCAACAGGTACGTAGAAGTCCTCCAGGTCCATTCCAAGATGGCTCTCAATCGTATCACCCTCAACATAGTACTTGAGAGTTTTGTACAGCTCGACAAGCACCTTCTGGACCAAGGCACTCTTCCCAGCGAGCGTGCACTGACCGAGAAATTGTGGGTGATATACCGGAAGTGGCCCATTGAGCCTGGACACAACTTCGAATAGATCCCATGGTGCTTTTCTTGGGGAGACCCCGAGGCTAGCAACGACAGGCGAAGTGTTGTCGACGGCTTTGTCGTAAACGAAAAGCTGATTGCCAGCTCCAATGATGAGATTCCCACCACCAAGCCAGGCAGAATCTCCAATTGGGTGAGGCGTGAGATCTCGAATGTTAATTTCTCGGATTGCAGCCCAAGCAGGACCCTTGTTCAAATAATCATATCGCATCTGTGCAAGAAGCAGAACTCTATATTGGAACCCAACAGCGAGAATCGACTGATCATCCGGTGTCGATGTCCAATCTAGATCACGGATCGTGTCTTGAGATTCATAGTCTTGAGAGAACTCCAGCTGAGCACCTCTCACATCCCAAATTGTCAACTCCGATCTCGTAGAATTGACCAGCGCAGCCTTTCGTATCGAGCTTCCACTTGCCAAAGTTGGTTCTCGAATTCCAGTCTCTACAGAACATGTCTCCAGCCAATCGACTTTCTGATTATCGAAGTCTATCCTCGCGGTCCACGATCGAAGCATACCCGAGTGTGTGTATGAGATCGCGATATCTCTGGCAAACGTATCTAGGAAGCCAGACATGACTGGAGGCGACCCAGCAGGATCAACTGGGAGAACGTAGGATACATCGTCGGAACCTCCAAGGTCAAACTTGCAAAATTCTCGAATTGAGGCTTCTGGAAATCCATTCTGTTCCGTCAGGCTCCCTCTTCCTAGTGGTAAATTTACTTCCCAGACGACGCCTTGCATCGTCGAGGTGATCGTAGCTACGTGAGCGACTGGCCCTCCCTTCTTGATCTCAGGAAGCATCAATATGCATAGAGGCTTCCCCTGGCATGAATATTTGCAGGTGGCTAGGCAGACGGCATGTTTAGCTCGAGTATCCCAGAGAACAACTTTGTCATAATGCAAATACATAACAAAGTTCCCCTTTCTCATCACACAGATTCTGTGGATGTGGTCACTCTCGGTGATAATACTCTGTCGAAACACGGAAGCACCATAGTTATGGTCCATGTGCTTCCATAGGATGCCTTCATTTCCATCGGTTCTGGATACAACAGCTCTGCCACTAACATTTCTGATGATTTTTCGGATCGAAGATGCATGTCCTGTCCAAGTGGATTTCGTAGCAAAGCGATCAGACCTTGGGGAAGGATCGAACAAATCTGCAACGTTACTCTCAAAAACCTCAACCCTTCCATCAAAATGATGGACTAGAAGATTCAGACCTCCCCCATCATTATTGCAGTAGTTGTAGAATTGCACATATTTGGAATCCTCCATCAGATCCTGGGGCAGCCCGAGTTCCATACCATCCACATGCGTAATGTTGAAGATATTAGTCAGTTGCCGCGCTTTGCACCCGACATTCTCAAGTCCCCACGCCGACATATTCCCAAGACCGTCGAGTACTATACAAATCTCCGGGCTTCGATTCGCAACCTCAATCAAATGTGAAAGAGCATGGTCTTCTTTATTATTCGCCGCGGCTCCTGCTTGGACGGCATGCTCTGTAGCGAGTATAAAGTCCCTTCCATCAATGATGAAGGCATACCTCACATTCGTCAGGGCCTGTGTCCCGAGACTCCTGGGTTGTATTGACTCCTTCAGATCAATCTGCGCCCAGAGTTGCAAGAATTGTAGCGCATGTGGATCTGTAGCAGCCCATATCCTCAGCACATTGTCCGCGCAAATTGTGTAGAGCACATTGTCAATGGTTTGATCAACATGATATGGCCTCCTCCAATGCATGCTAGTCACCGCCGCCGGATGAGGTAGATAGCAGAAATCGAATCGTGTATCGTCGGATCCAAAGGATAGCCTCCTCCATATCTTGACCAATCTATCATAGTTCCCAATAGACGCAATAAATGCTGAATCGTACGAGAAGTTGGCAAAATTAACAGGATTGGCGAGCTCCTGGTGGTATATCCGTATAGGCGCATCGTGTATCTCTGAATCGGAAGTCGAGTATAGATGTAGTGACGTCCCGCCAACAAGTAATTCCTCCGCCACGCCCCATGACAGTGTGGCCGCTGCGTCCCTGCCAGGCTGATCAATCGAGAAGTTATGTTGCAGCGCCCACTACTCATCAAGTCAGTCCACCAACTTTCGACATTCACTCCATTGCACCACCAACCTTCAGCGCCCCCTCATCCTGTCCATATGGTCTGTAAACCCTCACAGTATTCCCCGCACATGTCGCAATCTTCCCCGAAGCTTCATCGATGGTAATAGCGTCAAGCTCCGTGTCGTCGTCATCGTATATCGTTTGGAGGATAGCATCCGGCCCGGTCAACACCACGAATGCATTTCCACTAATATATGCCTATCACAATATATCAGCTCCCATCCCAACCTGCAGCATATGAACCACAAACGATCAATCGCCTCCCCTCCCAGCAGCCCGTACAGACAGCTTGGAGCTTCGCCCTAGGCTTTCCAGGAAGCACCGCTCGCATACTATCTCGCTCGGCGCATTTCAGAACATGGTGCGTATCTCCCTTTGTCCAAGTCTGTTCTTGCTTCACCGTCGCAGGCCGTGGGTAATAGGGACGTAGAAGCTTATGCTCGAATTTCGTGTAGTGAAAGGTGTTTGCGTTACTCGATGATGAGTATGATGTCCAGGACTCGCGAAATCGGAACGACGACCCTTGAGCCTCAATGGACTTGCGGGCCAATGAAAATACACGAGGTAGATCATTCTGGATCACGAGCGTGGGTGAATCATGAAACATCTTACACACTCAACCCCATGAGGCTTTTCAATTGAAGCAGGAAAGCATATTAAATAAAGTCGGTTGTCGACTTTCCAACTCAATTCTATTCCATCCCAAAGTTCTAAACCGAACTACATAACTTATCCGGCTACCCTTAATTTCGCGTTACGTAGAAATATAAGAATCGCGATAAGCCAATGCCGCCACATTTTCATTAATTCGAATTTCCTCCTCATTCGCCCATATAAAGCCTTCATGGATCATCTCGACGCCAGGTGTCCGGGTATCCAATGAGAGTGCTATCACCAAAACTCCATGCTACCGGTAATCGCTTGTGCCCCCCAATACTCCTAGTACTGCGTAGTACCATCCACAAATGCTATTCGTTACCCATTATGAGATCTGGCCCGGATGTCTTCAAACCCTCCCATGCTCAATGTGCTTTTCCCCGGACGACCCTTGCGAAAAGAATGCAGCTGTCCACCAGAATACTGAGCCCGTAGCTGACGTTCAAACGGAGTAGATAAGGGAACTTTGGGGGTGGTAGAAAGCCTCGCTGCTACAGCCATTACCCTCTCACTTCGCTTCGAGGGCGTGCTCAGATATCCAGGGATAGGCGTCCCCATTACTACGTCTACCTCATCGAACTCCTTCATCCACTCATCGCCTTCAGGGCCATCTCCAAACTCGGTCCATGCCTCGGTTCTTGCGGTAGCTCCCAAGTGCTCGTTGCCACCGTTCGACCAAATGACTTTTGGAGGACGTTTCTGAGTAGCTTTGTAACGCCAATAGGCAAGAATCTTGCGAAACGTTCTCTTTGCGTTCTTCTCGCGAATGTCGTACGCATAATTTGTCTGTGCCCCAAGTTGAAGAATTGCCAGATTCCATTTCTTGATAGCTCGACTTTGACGATGTTCTTGGTACGTTAGGATCGCCTCTTTCTCGAGGGCTTGGTAAGCACCAGAACGCTGTTTCCAAATGATGAGATGTTTCCTTAAAACGTGCTCTCGAGCAAGAGCTTCCATCGATGCTATCTCGCCAGTGTGGGCATACCATCGTTCGAAGATAGCCACTCCACGAACAACGACTTTGTTGTGACGTACGTCGTGTGCTTGATCTTCTATTTCTAGTATGTTTCGTGCTTTCTGGCGCCATTCACGAAGAATACTTCGTGCGAGGCCCATTTTGACCGTTCGTCGAGTCTGAGTGTAGGCCAGTTTTCTTCTTTCGCGCCTGGAGGATTCGGCAGAGATCTTCCACTTTTTCAGGGCCTTTGATGCTTGGAAATAGAATTCGGCGTCTCGGGACCAGTGATTCAACTGTTGAAGGTGCCGAGTACGCTTAGACCATTTTGCAAGGACGCCCTGAAGTAGGCGTGGTTGAGAGAAGGAAGTGGCTACTGTTTCTCGATCTTGCTGCAGGACCATCTGTCGATACCATAATGCCAGGACAGTATTCTCTATCTTTTGAACAGTGTATGCATGGGCGATGTCTTCTTGCTGCCATCGGTGCTCTCGTGCTCTTTGTTTTCTATCCGACCATGCTTGCATGGTACTACAGAGAAGTTTGCGTTTTCTCTGCCGCTGGAACCAAGAGCATCTCTGGGCCATTGCCCATTTATATAAAGCTTCCTCGGCAATCCGAGTTCGAACCTTGCGAGAGACAACCTGAAAGCGAACCTGGTGTCGCCAAGTTGTCAAAGCTTCTCTGAGGATTTTGATACGGTCTGTAGCGCTTGCTTGCTCTTCCTGTCTCGTGCGATGGCGCCAAATATAGAATGTCTTCCGAACAATCCGATACTTAACGTCAGATTGGACCATCTGCTTAGCTGGTATAACCTGGGTCTCTCGACGCCATTTCCGAATCGCGTTACGAGAGGTTCTCTCTCGATAGGCTGTGACGGCATCATAGTCTTGCTGGCTATGATGTAGTGTGAGTTCTCTCCATCTGCGTATTGCGACCAAGATAAGTTTGTCTTGCCTCTCTTCTGCTGCAATCTGGTTGTTATCCCAATGGCCATGATATGTGACGACCCAGCTAAGAAGGGTTTTCCGCTTTAATTTATTAGCCCGGTGTCTCTGCGCCACTTGCTCCCGCCGCCCGTAGATCCATTGCACGTAGACGCTTCTCACGAGATTCTCCTCGTACTTTTGAATTGCGTTGCAATCCTGATGAGCGATCTCAGCTTTTCGGGTTTTCCAAACAGCAAAGAACTTTCGTTGTACATTCCTCTCTGCTTTCATCACATTGACTGTGGTCATTTCTGCCCAGGCATTGAAGATCCTAGTTTTGATTATGTGTCTTCTTGCGAACGAAGTCCGCTGAACCTGTTCTTGTGCATTGTCAAGCCAGTGTTGTAGTACCTTGAGCATCAGATATAAATTCCTCGCTCGGGTTGCGCGCTCCTCGAGATGAGCAAAGAAGGTGGTGGTTTCCCTCATTCGACGCTTGAAAAGGGCTCCCAATTGCCAGGTCGCCAGGGCGCTACGTAAAAGCACGCTCGTATCATGACGAAACGCTATATTCTCCATCTGTAGACGACGCTCTCGAGCGATAAAAGCTCTGCTTCGCCATTGCCGTATTTGACTTATTGCTAGAAATCCTAGGTGATTCTGGAGTATGAGTGATGCTTTAATTTGGCTGAGACTGGAAGACTGGAGATTAACTTGGAATGCCAATTGTGGTCCGGTTGGTTCCTCGTCTATCTCTTCTTCTTCAACAGTTGCTGAAGTGACTGCTGTATCCTCACTTGCTATCAGGTATTCGTCTTGGGGTACGTAGGATGACTTTTGGTGAGGGTCCGGATGTCCCAGGCGAGGGGATGGTGATCTACGACGAATGCGCAAGCTAGCAATTGTCGATACAGATCTTCCGCGCCTCCTCGACTGCCTACTTTGATGAGATTCTACCCATGCCCCAACCTGGTGGCTGTGTTCTTTGTCCTCTGGTCTTCGAATAGCCTGATCCGGCGCTGGAGCTGGTGGTCGCAACCGCCCCATCTCCTCCAAGAATTCCGCGCGCGCATTGTTTTGCACGTCCAAATCAACACCAGAGGAGAAGGAATTTCGCTTTGCCTTTCTTTTCGAAGCACTCTGGTTTCCCAACTTCCACATAGAGCTTTCTGAGTTGCGCCTGGGCCGACCCCGTGAGTCAACTGTCTTGGAGCCAATAGTCTCGTCCTTCGGCGGTGTCGTCCCGTGAGTAGCAATTCCTTGGATGTCCAATCCATTTTTCGAGTCCCCGAATCGACTCTGACCTTCTTCTTCTTCTTCGTCATGCGCGTGCTCGAGTTCAATCTCGATTCCCATCCTCCCCAGTACCTCCTCAAATTTCTCGTAAAGCCCTCCCGCAATTCCTCGCAATCCTCCGATCTTGAATAGCACCCTGGCATAGCGACTGTCATGGTCGGCATCGATTCCAAGTCTGGGTAGTATATCATAGTACGCATCGAACAGTGCAGTCGTTGGCAATCGTTCGCGCTCCGGTAAATTCGGAAGGAGCTCTTGGGCGAGGACGACGATGTCGTGGAGTATTGCGACATCTATGGAATGTTCAGACACCCATGTGGAGGTTTCGTTCAAGAAGACGGGGGACGGACCTTCATTGCTGTAGTACGGCTCCTCAATTTCTGTACTTCTTGCTCCTTCATTAGATGGTGAAGGAACTTCTGGTGGCGGCATCTAGAGGAAGGCATTCGGCGAGAGCATGGATATGTATAGGTGATCGCGTCGCATAATGAAAATCGGTCGCAGTATTCTTCGACAATAGTAATTAAGTCAAGGCATGAATTCGGCGACAAGGGTCGAAGGAGGATGGCGTGCTACAAATGAGGCGTTAGGTGAATGCATGCGCGACCATGAAGCCAAATGCGATGAGAGAGAGTATTCGTGAGAGAGAGGTACGTTGTGGAGTAGTCTGGGAGAGAGATTCGACGCGTTGTCGCGCTAAAATTCCGAGCCTAGACGACACCTCGTGACCTCGATCCCTTCCCTTCGTCAACAACCAATTCTTCCACAATTACAAATCCTCTCTTGTCCAATCATTCCGAGCATTTGCGTACAGAGCGTATACAATGCCAGGACGGACGAAGCCTATCGAAAAGTTCGCCCAGGCTGTAGCGAAATGCACAGTTGAGGTGAGTAATATTGCTCGTTGCTAATGTAACTCGAGTCAACCTGCTGACGTATTTGATGATAGAGCTCGGCCTATGGAAAATGCATTGTGGCGGACTACCACTCGGTGCATAAAGACAAATGCCTGACGGAATTTATGAGATTAAAGGATTGTTATGTGGTCAGTCGTAATTCTTAATTTGAACCGCTTTTGCTCATGGTTTCACAGGCTGCAGCAAAGCGGAAGTCATGAGTGTCAGACACACGAAATACATTTAATTCAGGAGGTCGCTTTTATGGAAAGTGGCAGCAGATCTACGCTATTCCACAAGCTCTGTGCCACATCTACCATAACGGGAGATAGCATTAGATTCAGAAAGTGTATCCCATATCATAGCTTCAGCAGCCGCAGCAAAAACACCGCATTCTGAATCTCTTGCTCTTCCTCAAGAATGATTCCTTCTTCCTTTTTGTCGGGAATTTTGCCATCCAGCTCAGTAACGATATGATGATTGAGTGGTTGCCGTAACGCCTTTTCAATGAATTTAGTTTGTTCAACAAATGCTTTGTCTAGGCCAATATTATCCGGGTCGGAGAGCACCTTGTATTCCATCTTCACATCGTCGGTAGGTTGAAGTGCTGCCTTTTTCCGTAATCGCTGAACGCGATTGATAATCTCTCTTGCGAGAGCCTCTTCTGCAAGATCTGCGTACAATTCGGCGTCAAGAATAGTGAGAACATCTTCATCGGTGTTAGTTTCCAGGTTCTTCGATGACTCGTCGTCTTTCAGGGCACGCTTCACCACCAAATCTCCGTCCTCAAGTGTGATGCCGGCCACTACAATGGTCTTCTGTAAAACATAGTTGTGGACTTCATCGCTGGTCAATGCAGGTAGAGCCTTCTTGACCTTCTGGACATCCTTTTTCAGTTTCTTCCCGAGCACTGGCCAGTCTGCATCAACACTGTACTGCACGTTGTACTTTGCTTCATCGGACGACAGGACAAGATTGACGACGTTCAACCCTTCCTTGATGTACCCTTCGAGGGATTTTACATCTTCCAGGTATACCGGATCGGCATGGATGACGATCAAGGTCTTCAGGGGCGTCTTGAGGCCAGCGGTACGACGCTCTCTTGAAACTCTTGCAAGCTCAATAACGCGTTGCATGCGGCCCACCCGGCGTTCAATTTCAACGTTGAACAATTCTTCTCTGACGTCTGGGAAAGCCAAAAAGTGCACACTTCTTGGATCTTGTCCTTGGAGATCCTTCGGAATATGTGGTAACAATAGCAGGTAGATCGTGTCCGCAATGAATGGCGTGAAGGGCGCGAGGCATTTGACCAGGGTGAAAAGAACTTCAAACAGCGTGTTGAGAGCATGTTTGGTATCTTCGAGGCCAAGCTCGCCCTTTAGTCGCTTGCGGTTGAATCGAATATACCAATTTGTGGTATTGCCAATCAAATCCAGGAGGCGAGGGACAACAGTGTAAAGACGATATGCTGTCCTTGATCAGTCAAGTGCAAAATTCTGGGATTGTTGTTTTCTTACCAGCCATCTCCTCGTTGACAAACTTCAGAAGACTTTGGCAACTAGCGAGGATCCACTTATCCATGACATTAGTGTTTGTGGCTTCCGCCTTGGGGTCGAAGTAGTAATCCACATTCTCTATCTTCTTCAGTAGGGCGACTTGTCCTTCGAAGAATTTGTAGCTATTCCACAGGGGCAATAACACCTTGGCAACCACCTCCTTGACTCCTGACTCCTTGAAGCGCAACGGCTCAGCTCGCACAACTGGAGAGTTGATCAGGTATAATCGTAAAGCATCAGAGCCATATTTGCTCATCACAATTCCGGGATCGGGGTAGTTCTTCAGTCGTTTGGACATCTTCTTACCATCCTCTGCCAGAACGATACCATTCACAACACAGTTCTTGAATGGAGAGACACCAAACAGATGCGTGCCAAGCACAAGCAATGTATAAAACCATCCTCTTGTTTGGTCCAGTCCTTCCGCGATGAAATCTCCGGGGAACGATGATTCAAATGTCTCCTTGTTCTCGAAGGGGTAATGCTGGCTTGCATATGGCATACTTCCCG
This sequence comes from Amylocarpus encephaloides, assembly GCA_019669835.1. Classification (NCBI taxonomy): domain Eukaryota; kingdom Fungi; phylum Ascomycota; class Leotiomycetes; order Helotiales; genus Amylocarpus; species Amylocarpus encephaloides. The sequence continues at coordinate 71,654 of MU251519.1, forward strand.
ACTCGAACCAGCAGTCGAAGACCTCTTCGATGCGCTTTAATTCACCCTTGCCCATCTTGCTCGGGATTGTGATGTGATCAATCTTGTCACGATGCAAATCTGTCAACTCGCCGGTATAGCCACTAAGTTCTTTAAGCTCCTCAACACTCCCGATGCACACCTTCTCCTCATAGTCATCACTTACCCATATCGGGATAGGTGTACCCCAGTAGCGGTTTCGAGAAACGTTCCAGTCGCGCGCATTACCAATCCAGCTTGCGAATCGCTTCTCCTTAACGAACGATGGTACCCAATGTGAGCCTTCGATGTTTTTCAACATTTGTGGAACAATCTCTGGAATTCTGATAAACCATGATGGAACGGCTCGGTAGATTAAAGGCGTGTCAGAACGATAGCACATAGGGTAACTATGCCTAATCTGCGAGTCGACAACCAATCTTCCTGTGCCTTTGAGGTATTTGATGATAGCTTTATCCGCCGCCTTAACATGTTGACCAGCGAAATCGCGAACCTCCGAGGTAAAACATCCCTTTTCATCAACAGGATTTGGTGGTGGTCGTTGCTCGGTGATGACTCCGTTCTCCATAGCGACATTGTAATCCTCCTCACCGAAGGCAGGAGCTTGGTGTACGATTCCGACACCACTGTCGTCGGTGACATATGTTGCGTTGAAGACCCGAAACCCATGGTCTTGAAATTCCCCCGTGAAGTAGTCAAACAATGGTTCGTACTTCCATCCTAGCATCTCGGTGCCCTTAATCTTCTGGACGATCTTGAATTTAGCTTTCTTGGGGTCTTTGTACAAAGTACCCATTAGTTTCTCCAGCAGAATGTAATTCTTTCCAGAAACCTCATCCAAAATCTTCACGTACTCGAAATCAGGATGTGCTGCTAAGCCGGTGTGGGATGGCAGAGTCCAGGGTGTTGTCGTCCAAGCCAGGAGCGAGGTGGATGGGTCGTGGACAAGTGGAAATGATACAACCACCGCAGGATCGGTCACGTCTTGGTAATTCTGATTCGCCTCGAAATTGCTGAGAGCCGTTGTCAAAGCAGTCGAGTACGGCATGACTCTAAGACCCTGGTATACAGCACCTTTGTCGAAGATCTGTTTGAATACCCACCATTCTGATTCCATGAATTTTGGGTCCATAGTCTTGTAATCGTTGTCAAAGTCGACCCAGCGTCCCAACCGATCAATCGTCACCCGCCACTCCTCCGAAAATCGCATGACAATAGCTCTACATTCCTCATTGTATTTTGCCAGACCAAGCTTCATGACAGCATCTCGACCAGAAATTCCAAGTTTCTTATCGATTTCGTGCTCGATCGGGAGCCCGTGGGTATCCCAGCCGAATCTTCGTTCAACATGGTAGCCCTTCATAGACCAATATCGAGGAATGATATCTTTGATGGTGGAAGCTAAAAGATGACCATAATGGGGCAAGCCGGTTGCAAAGGGAGGTCCATCGTAGAAAGTATAACGAGGGCGTCCTAGGTAGTTAGTAAGAATGTTGACCTAGTACGTGAAAGCGGTGGAATTTTACCTTCAGAATGGGCAACCTGTGAGTAAGTTAGTCGCGCACTTTTAAAGTTGGTCTCCTCTGTTGCTCGAGCTTACTGACCTGAGTCTCGAATGCCTTGATTTCTTTCCATCGGCGAAGGACCTCCTCTTCCGCCTTGGGAAAGTCAACACTCATATTGCGATGGAGGGGTTCGCGGGGTAATTTGGGGGACTTCGCACGCGAAGCAGAGTCCGAGAAGCTGCAATCTAAGACCTTCGAGATCTATCGCAGATATCGTAGAATATGAAGAGTTCAGATTGGAAGTTGTCGAGGGGTTGATGTTCATAAAATACCCCGCGGTGACTCAAAGTTATATTCGCGGCGTCATATTTTTGTGCCGCCATTTCAGCATGCGAGGAACATCTTTAATCCGATGTTTATCCGGTTAGCAGGGCCCTTTCCTATATATGTCAATGTCACATGACACCATGTGACCTTTGGCCAATAGATACAATTGCTTGCCTCTAGCCAATAGGAACCTCTCTTCTATCGCTTTTAGGAACCCTCTCGTTTAAGCGATTAGTACGGCGCTTTTTACGGCAAGCCATAGTGTGGAAACTTAATTAACAACACCATAAAAGTGGTTGTTGACACCTCTATTTACAAATCACGTATTAGGACTAGTGTGGCACGGAGGTCGGCACTCACGCCTGATGTAGTTTTGATACTGGGAGTATAACTTACAGTACATCCACGAGACTCAGACCTGGACTTTATTTCATTTTATATATATGATGTAATATAGGGATTTTTTCGATAAGCTTTGGTTTGAGAAAGTAGTGAATAATATATCATGTGATCTATATACGCCTAAGTACCCGTACGTTATAACTCGCAAATACGTTTGAGTATGGTATATACTGTATGGAAGTACGCGTTTTACCATTTGAAGAAACTCGACTAAAAAAAATTTCGTATGAAAATCCCATGCTCAAACAGTCCACAATTCTGGGGAGGCTAGTACAGTACAGTTCAGTCTGTAAGTTCCTGGTCAAATGTCACGTTGCGATACTGAATTTCGATCCCTCTCTTCACGGTTCTCAGATTGGACATATCTATTACAGGTTGTTCTTGAGATGACACCGCACATACAATAGTGTCTCTAGAGCAAGTGCCATTACACCCACGCTGGTAAAGTCGCTTCCTTTTCTTGTAAACTCAACTCCAAGCTCGAGATACATAAACCACAAGGCTTTCTTTTGCCAGTCTTCTCGGGGATATCCTGCCTCCGCGCCTCGGAACTCCATATTTCAAAAACAAGTCGTTATGTCATTACATGATGGTTTTCACCACCTCTTCTCACGTTCCCGGATATGGTTTCACGTCTCGGTTGCCGACTGTCCAAGCGCGTAGTCGACCTTTGACTTTCTTTGCGATTTTCTCGGCTTCGCGCTCGCCATGTGCGTAGCCAACTAGTTCTCGTGGTCTCTCGTTCATGCTTGCACGATTAAAGGCTATGCTTCTGCGGCCCCCCTTCTCCTTCGGCATGGAAGAAGCGGAGGCTGGAGAGGAGGCTGTTGAGGAGTCAAATGAGGATATCGAGGACTGTGAACCGCGGTATTGGTGTTGTCGCTGGGATCCCTTTTGCTGTTCATGAGCGTGCTGCTCCGTGAGTATCGAGAACAAGAAGTCATTGGAAGTCTGTGTCCTTTGGAAGATTTCTGGCCCAGTGGCTGCTGGCCCTTCGGTAAATCTTGAAGCTCGCTGCGGACTTGTTTTGGTTGGAGAAGATGCAGAACTTATTGTCGACGTACTCGGCGAAGACATTGCGTATATGTTGGGAAGTGGTTCGGGGTTATTGTTTTCACGGCTTGTGTATTGTGTATAGCTTTTATGCGTTGTGGAGCACGGTCCCTTGTTGGCCATTATTGGAAGTATCATTAATGAAGTGATAATAGAATTCTTGGCTCCCACGCTGTGGGAGAGGGGACACTTATATCTAGAGCTCGTGTTACGCGTGCCATGGAGACTTCTAGATCCCAGGGGCACCCCCTTTCAAGACATTCCTCATGACGAGACGGTTCACGGCGCCACCTTCTGGTACTCGTTCGGCTAGTCCACCTGGTCCACCCAATTACTTACGTAGCGAGGACCTTCGCTCCCAAGTCCACCTCATGTGTTACGCAACTTCGCCTCCCTGCATCAAAAGGTTTCACATCGCGTAGTCCGGTGACAACCACCGCGGCTCGGAGATGTACTCTCGATGTCCGACAAAGCTTTCCACCGAAGAAACTCCCTACGTCAGCGGCGCTGTTCCTAAATGTGGCAAGGTTATGTATCGCGGACGCTTCGACTTGGTTAAGCACTCGAGGGGCTCCTTACTCGTTACTCAATCGGAAGGCGGTAATATCCAGATCTATTTTGAAGCAACATGCCTCGCGAGCAAAGTAGCAGTGCTTCTTGACCCGCGGAGACCAATTGAGAAACACGCCGACTTTCGTGACGGTGAGGAATGAGGCGGTGCATGTGACCTGGGACGAACCGCTTCAGCCCCATTTTCGTAAGAGATAACAGCTAACCAAATCTCTTTGAGCACGTGGCGAGCATGTCTCAAGAAAAGACTCGTACTGAAAGGACGGCTTGAGTGCTAACGTTACAGTACTTGCACAGAAACCCCGAGCATCCGTCCATACCCCCCGGCAGAGCCATTTTATGATATTTTATGAAAGTTTTTCGCAGCTTATTGTCGAACATTATTGGACCGGATGTTCCGAGTCAGCCTTAAATCATGAATCGCGGGGACGAATTTTTCGCCTAACTCCCTCGCCTAATAATTCCCACCCTACAACCTCCAGGGCTTTTTAATTCCTAGGCGAGGCAAAAATTGCCACTCACGCTGCTTTTACTTTACATAAACACGTCAAATACGTCAAATTA
>MU251520.1:0-76033 GCA_019669835.1 Amylocarpus encephaloides
AGAATCTTCTTTGCCACCTTACCGATAATTTGTAATAATTACTAAGGAAATAAGTGACTCATATAACCACTATTACGTTATAGTGGCTAACAGGAGTGAAATACATCACATCCATGGATCTGATAGTTGATACTTACGGTTTGGGCAGAAGTGATTACCATTTTTGGCATTTGCACAATTCGTTACAACACATTTGCCTGCGATGCTACATCAGCCACGTTCTAACATAGGATAAGGGGCCATTCTTTTCATCTAGGCCAAGCCAGAGAACAGGAATGACACTATTTGTGTTGGTGAAATTGCGGAGGAAAGAAACAAAATTGTAAACTTACAGCTCCTGCAAAAGGGGTAGGTTGAGTGACAAGTGGCACAAACTAAAGATACCCACAGTCATTAGCCGTCCACAAAATTGTAACATATGCAGCTGAAACTCACCCATGATGATCGATTTGAAGGATATGAGGGCTTCTTGAGGGTTCGAGAATATAAATAGATAGATGGATGCAGAAGAGCAATAGGTACGGGCTTGTGAGGATATTGAAACTGGAAATGAAGGAAGAAGAAAAAGTTAGAGCAGGATTGTCGAGCCCTTTTATACCCGAGATTATGGCATTCAGCTTGATATGCACCAACACGAGGTTACCGACTACCTCATGTTGGTGCAGGGTTGATAACATTCATACAAGTCGATGAGTGGAGTTGGAAAGAAAATGAGTTCGGTGCCTAGACTGCAATGACGCTCTAAACCTGAGCATCTGCTTGCTAAACCTCCTCGACGGCCCATACATGATGCGGTGCGATAGGCTGAAACTATGTCGCCCCAGCTGTCTGCGCTGAAGATGAAGCGATATATTGCCATGCTAAAGTTGCAAGATTCCTGACGACCTATCATTTCTTAGCCGCCCGCTGCCTTCAAACAATTTTTAAGCGCCGAAGTTCTTCTGCGGCCCGTTCGAGTCGGCCAGACTGGAGCCGATCAGCACGACGCTTCGCGGAGGTTTCTCGACCCACGGCGCCTTCCACATTAGTATTAGTTATAGTGACCAGGCTCGAGCAAGCGCCTTTGCAGAGAGGGATTTAAATTAAGAGTACGTACAGTACACTAAACGGAGAAACGCATCATGTAATATTTAAGACAAGAAACAAGTTTTCTTTTAATATGGATGTGCGAAAACATGTAGTATCGAATCCTGAGTGACCCCTTCATACGGTTACTGGCCCTTCTGCCAAGCCTTTACAAAGAGCGGTCAGTTTTCTTTTCCTAGCTGCTTGAAGGTCCACTAAAGGAAACACATCCGAAAGGCCGTTCCGATGTTAAACTCGTCTAAAGAAGTACAAGTACAGAAATGGCCTGAAGAGTTGTCTAGGCTTGCTCAGAGTGAAGTAAGGATGTGGGTAGGAGTTACTCTTCAATAATTTCCAGGCAGAAATGTATCCATTGTTATTTCGGGTTGAAAAAAGTACTGCTCAAGATTGGGCGTGAGGTACGAATTCGGGCTCGGGTGGAATAAAATGCTGCTCAAGATCCGGCCGAGACATTATCTTTTTCATAAAGGATAAACATTAATGTCCATAAATGAAGATACACGGTCAAGATCCTCGTGATTTCGACTTTGAGAATAGGGTCGAAAGTAGAGGAAGGTTAAGTGATAGCTTTGATTATTTGGCTAGTGTATATAGTATCACGAAGGTTCAATGGGCACTTAAGATATTGAAGAAAGAATAAGCCACAGAAAACCTTCTGATTTCCATTTACACTCCTCTGCTCACTCATCTACTTGGGCTGGCAGGCCCTCCCCCTCCCCCCCTAAAAATGATTCAACGTCCTAAAACACCATAGTATACTTCAGGTGGAGCACAAACCTGGCGATCATATAATCCATCTACATATGCTATAAAACCTTTCAGCTCTTTAATCACCTTAGCTACAAGGTGAATCTCCTTGTCATTCGAGGGTGGCCGAATGTGTGGATCTCCTACGGCCTCCTTGTCCTCCCTTTTCTCCCAGTCCTCGGCATGACAGACGATCACAATACTTTCGAGAACCTCAAAATTAGAAAGAAAACGGCCAAAGTTGTAGACACATTTCCCTTGCGCTATTTGTAAACTCTCGGCATCAAGAGCCAAGTGTGCAACTGCAGTTTTACAGAAAATTTCCGAAACAGAGTAGGGTACATTAAAGTCACCTAATTCGGTGGGAAATAGAAGTGGTGAGCTTAGATAAACCATGTAGGTACTAGGGCGCCGCGGAAGATAGTGGGATAGGAATAATTCGGTAGATATTATAGCTGGATGCTTTAAATTGGTAGAAAGTTTTCCAGGAGAACCAGGCTGAGGAGCGAATTCAACTACGGTCGTATTGAAATTCATCAACTAAGTATCTATGTTAGATATTTGTACAAAAACCCGAATTCTAAAGTACTTACTACCATGTGGGTGGGTTTACTTTTTTCTAGTGCACGACATGCAGCAGCGTAAACCTCCATTACGCGTTATTTGTATTTTCTTTTTTGAAAAGCAAGCTGTATAGGAGGGAATACAAATGCGGTGGAATTTGTCTGAGTTTTCAAAATTGAGATAAGAGAGTCGGAGTTGATCTAGCTTACATAATCTGGAGGTTGATGTGCTCGTGGGAAAAGCGCTCAAAAAAGAAACATATCAGATATCTTCATTTTGTTCATAGAAGTTATTTAAGTCCGGATCCAACCGGGGTTGATGGTAGGAGCGAAATTATCGGGACGTCCGTGTTCACCTCCCTAGCAAAGCTGACGAACACTAACAGAACGATGTGATATTGTGCAGCTCGCGCTAACCCGAATTAGACCCTTTACGATTATTTCGAGGACCGATGATCGCCGTGATTATAAGCTAAGTATATCTGTGACATTGTTTTTGTTAAGCGTGTAATAGTATAAGACTAAGCTGCAGAACATGGGAATCTGTATGCGCCCTCCTTGTTTGGACTTCCTTATGTCATCTGAAATTATCTGTCCTACCTCCTATTACATCCTTACCTTTTTTATCGCCTCTGTTATTCCTTGTAAATAAAAGCCAGACGAGGCATGTCATCATCCGAGCGAACGACCAGGGCCTATTTGATGCGACTATTCTTTAGAATAGGTGATGAAGGTTACATACTAGCGGGCGTATTGTACAGCTTAGCTTCTAGAATCAGTATACAAGAGGTCACTTACTTTGACGCCCTGGCTAATCGGGTGGACTTAGGCAGGTGGCATATCCCGGCCTGTTTAGCGAGTTGTTTTTGAGTGGGAGAATGGTAGAAAGGATCTATCATGAGCTCACGCCCGTGGATATGCCAGCAGGTCAACATCTCCCGGCCTCCTTCGGCGGCCGGTAGACCAGAAATTCGGCCTGCATATTTCGAGTCATAGTTACAGCGAAGTTGTGAATTAAGGATACATTGGAAATTAAACGGGCTAGAGCCACAACAGGGTGACGAAACTATTAGTTACTGGTCGATTGTGAGGTTTCCATTAGTGCGGCCGCTTCGAAGTATGAGTCTTCTTATATAGTCGACTCTCATCAGAGGTCTTGAAATAGGCTCGCCTTACGCGTCACTACAATGACTAGGTCTGCTCTCCCTGTATGTTTGCATTTCTAAGCTTACCTCTGGCGTCCTTAAATGCCTTGCGGGAGCCTTGTTGCACGTTCCCGTAAAAGGTCGCGTCAAATTATTATAGTAATATTAGAAATAGCTATGGCAGTAGTACCTGCAGCACCTTGAGCTTTACTAGCGGCAATAGAAACAGCTGTGCTAACAAGGCCTGCCGCGCTTTGAGCTTTACTTTGAGCTTCGCTTTGGAATGGTTAGAGAACACTACTTGTTGGAATAATACGAGGCTTGACCAAGGAATGTCTTAATTAGGAGAACATCTGTTTGATTTCAAGCATTTCATTAACCGAGACACGACTTTTGAATAGAGGTGAAGAAAAGTATAATCAAGAAAATAGAGAGAGCGTGAAAGAGAGGTGGAGTTTAGGTAGCGTCGGTAGCTACCTAGCTTAGGGTTTGGATATGCACATGCGGTAGCACAAGTGAACGGACTAGACCATATCTAATCGGTAGGTTCTGTGACGGCCCTAACATAGCACCATCACGTGGTACCTCTGCAGTGGTAGGACGCGCGTTATTGCTAGCACACCACCAAAGGCAGAACTTAATATCGGTAGCATCGGTCGTTTTTTCCCCCTCAGAAGCTCGGCCTAGAATAGAATTGCACTTTGCATTCAAGATCAGCGATGGCTTGAGGACCCTGATGTCATCGACCAGGACAACAGGTGTATTGTTGTCAAAGGATTCCCTGAAAAGTGCCGGTGGTGCTATGATTTCAACTTCCACCTTCGGGTCGCTCTTGTAGTATGTATGGAGAGTTTTCTTTTCCACATGGAAGTACGTTGGTTCGTCTTTCAACATCCGCCGCGTATCTCTTGTTACGTCTTGAGGGACGACAATGTCAACGTCATCGGTCTCCCGGGTAGAGCCAAGAAGGGAACAGGCTGCGCCCCCGACAACCGCATAGACTCTATCATTTAAGGAGTAACTTATCGCACCAGCAGCTGCGCGAATTTGCTCAGGGGTTGCCTTTGTGAGTTGTGGGGTTTGGGAAGGCTCTGACCCTGAAGCTCCTGAAGCTCCTGAACTGTACGAAGGATCCTGTCAAGGTAGGGTAGGGGGTGATGAATAGATTGTTCGCAAAGCTCTCTAGTCTACAGTTCGAAGTTGAATTACATATAACAGAGGTGGTCCAAGCACTCCCCGTGACTTCCAAAGCTACCATATTCGCTTATTCACTTAATCAAAAACCTTTGCAGATCCATGTCTACTCTGAAGTTATTAGCAAGAAGTGAAGTCACTCATAGATGTTGGCTTATATACCGAAGAAGATAGTAGAGCTATGAAAACAGAAAACCAAATAGATGTCGTAAAGGACACAGCAGTGTAAAGGCAGCGGGATAGATATACTCGAACTGTTTCCTTATGCACATGCGTGCCCCGTGATTCCTCTGCATGTAAGTCCAACTGATCCACGCTACTTCGTCTCGCTCCAGGACTGTGCCCATTGCTGCCGGCAAGCATGAGTAACAGTTCTTACTCCTCTTTCCCACAAGAAAAGCAGCAGCACCTTCCTAATCAAGTTATTTTAGTCATTTAAAGGATGACAATAGGACAAAAAGCCCCGATGGAGAGCCACAGAGAACGAAAACGTAACATAGCTGACGAACACCAACACATGGGTACATTAGAAGTTATGCAGCTCGCGCTAACCCAATTTAGAATGTTCATACGGAGTAAGGCTTGCTGGGGCTGCCGGTCATTCACGGCAAAGACTTTGTTCCTAGCTTGCTGGCTTCCCATGGGTTTCTCTGTAGATAACCTCTATCACCTGCGGCTCTACCCAGTGCCAATCGGAGAAGCCGCTTCGTATTATTCGGAGTCAAGAGGCAGAGACCCCGGGTCCAACCGGGATTAAGGGTTAGGGCGAAAGAATGGGGCGACCCGCTACCTTTCAACGGGGACGGTGAGGTGGATGCGAGCGGGCCACGTCCACCGCTGGCCTGGACGCTGATATGGCGAGGATCCTACAGCAACCTGTATAGACACTACATATAAGATGTTATCCGCCGCTGGGGGTACATTATGTGGGATACGTGACGACTCGAGCGCACGGATGCGAAGGAGTTATTGTGGCGTCAGTGGGAGGCAGATTAGGGGGACGATAATCCAAGGAATAATCTACTGTAGGTTGTTGCTCTTCATACTTATTCGGAATTAATAGGTGGAATATTAGTGCGGGAACCGCAAAGACAGGTTGGAAGGTCACATGTTCAGAAATTCAAGAGTTAGTTACATAGGGCGTAGCGGAGTTCAAATATCAAAGTTCGATTTATTATAAACTACTTCGGAGATGATCCCTTCATCCCGAACTTTCTATACTTAGCTTTAATATTTCTTAGAAGTAAGTTCACCTAGAAGTAGGTACTAAAATTACTATAGATCTTTTAAGTTACACTTACGATATGCCCCTTAGGGGGTAGCTAAAACTTAAGATCGCTATTTCGATATCGTAGAAGAATAATATCTCGTGTAAGTAGGTTTAATAATATCGCTCCTTTTATATACATTTTAACTAATCTATAATTAGAGAAACATATGTCTCCCTTCGATTCTAAATTAGGTTAGGATAAGCTATATAATATTATATCGTTCTATAGGCTATTTAGTGTTCGTTAGCTTTACTAGGGGGTGAACATAGACGCCCCTATTATTTCACTCTAACTATTAATCCCGGTTAGACCTAGGTCTATCTCTCGACTCTAAATAATACGAAGCGGCTTCTCCGATTAGTACCGGGCGGAGCCGTAGGTAATAGAGCTAGAAATAAAGTTCTTACTATAAGTAACCTAGAGCCCTAGTAAGTCTTACTTCGTATAATCTATAAGCCTAAGTTCTCTATTTATTAGAGATCGCTAATTCTATACTAAACTAACCTACGATTAAAGAGAAACATTCTAAATTAGTATAACGATTTCTTATTCTTAAGGTAAATACTTCGGGGAAGTACTTTAGGGGTTAAGAGTTTAATCTAAAGACGAAGCTATCTCGTTTAGTATAGAAGTAAACTTAGGGTTAAATACTAATATAGGTAGTTAAGTACTAGAGGTAATAAGAATAGTATAGAAGTTATTATTAAGGTTAAGTATAAAGCTTCTATCTAATAAGTAAAGACTTAGACTTATATAGAACCTTTCTACTTCTATAAGCTCTACTAGCTCGTTACTCTAAGCTAGCGACATATATCACGTGACCTATAATCCTAGAACTGTCCTCTAAACTACTCTTAGAACTGTCTTTTACTTTACTAATTACTTAACTACTTAAGTTCTTCTATTAGTTCTAGTAACCGTCTAAGTCTAAGGTCTCGTACGTCTTATAATCGTAATAATTAGGTTAGTAAGAGCTATATAACTTCTAATATACTAATATATTAGTATTTATTAGCTTTACTAAGAAGTAATTATTAATACTCTTATTATAATTCTTAGTTAGATCTTTTATACTACTCTAAGGGCTTAAGAGTAAGAGGCGACGGTTCTAATAGCTACTATTACTAGGCCTTAGATATTATTAGACCGTAAGACTATCTTATTTCTAACCTCTCTTTTTTTAATACTATCTAGAGATTAGTAAATATAACCTATTCTCTTCTCGACTAAATTTAAAAGAACCTAAGCCTCTTTACTACTATATTTCTTTAACTAGAAAAGAAGATAGAACCCTACGAACTATATTATCTAGCTTTATTTATAATAGTAGTAGTAGGCTAAATATATATAATCTAGATAACTTACGTAATAGTACGTACTATCTTTATATATATAACCTTCCCTCTAGCTTAGACTATCTTCTCTTCTTAGCTTAATATCTTTATACCTACGATTTAAGATTAAATATAAGTTTATTAGTATTTAACTATTCTTTATTTATATTTATAATAGCTTCTACTTCTTTACCTTCTCTTCTTTTTCTTAGCTTTATATTCTAAGTAGAAGAATAGTAGTATACTTTACTATTCTCTTATATTAAGGCCTCTTTCTCTTTCTAGTAGTCTTTACGACCTTTAATAAATAGACTAGACTAAGAGATATATTTACCGGCTATCTATCTTTATAGAAGGTATTTCTCTTACTTAGTAGTAATACCTACTCTATTATAGGACGAAGAACCCGTTTACCTAAACTAGAGAGAGGTAAATTTAATATAGAGAAAGAGAAAGAGCGCTTAGTATTAATATTTTCTAATTTAACTAAATTAATATCTATAGACAGTTCTTATTAATATGAATTTAAGACGCTAGACACCTATCAACAATTTAATTTAATAGAAGGTAACCTAAAATTACTTATAGTAGATACTTCTCTCGTAAGTAGGTTCGCTAGTATAGAAATAGAAACGTTAGTAGCTTTCTTCTTAAGAGACTCTTTAGATAGTATACTCTATCTTTCGTTCTAAATCTCTCGCTTAGTCTAGGTATTCTTAATATTCTTATACGCTCTTATATTAATATTAATAGTATTAGTATCTTTTCTATTCTTAGATTCTTCTTAGAATCTTTTATACTTCTTTAATATCTAGTAGACGAACTAATAATATAAATATAAAGTCTTACATTTATACTACTATACGACTTACTACTCTATAATCTACTATCTTTTATTATTACTCTTCGACTACCTCAGTTTCGGCTATAGCTTTATAGAAAAGAAAAAAAGAGGTAAGAGACCTAAGTCTATCTCTAATTCTAAACCGTATAAAAGTGTCTTCTTTAATATTCTTAAAGACTACCTTTCTATTAGAGGCTTCTTCTATAGGTTTATTAATAAGAATATTAAGTACCTTTAACTATTTTATAATAATAGCTATATAAACTATAAACGCTACTTAATTCTCGCTAATAATAAATATAAATTATTTTAATTAAAAAACACTAGTCTATAAAATAAGCTTTAGGCTACGAGAAGAAAGTTAAATACTTACTCTATATTAAAGGCTACTATTATAAAACCTAATTACTCTAAATACTATACTAGAAGAATAATTTAAGTTAGATTTTACTTTATTATAAGTATAGGTAAACGTGAATTTACTATAGAGAATAAAGTACTAGGTAAGTATTAAACCTCTCGTTAACTCTAATTATATAAATCTTATTAAATAATTAGTTAGATTTTCTAAATATATAGTAATATAAGATTAGCTTTAGTAAATATATAATACTAAGAGCGAAATAATAAAGCTTACTAGAATAGAATTCTCGATATAAAGGTTATAGAATAAGAAATATTAAGACGTATTTTAATATTATATAAATAAGTTAATATACTACTCGCTCTTATCTAATAATATATAAAAGAGTTAAAGAACTAGTTTCTCTTAAAGAAGTTAGATCGAACTAGAAAGGTTATTATTATTAAGATTTAGTTAGTATTATTAAAAAGTTAGCTTAGATTAAAGCTAAAGAGTAATTTACTTAGTAGGATCTAGTTAGAGATATAGAGAAGTAGCTTTAGGATTAATATCTAAATTTTATTATTAAGAAGCTCTTAGATACTATTAGGAATATTATATTAAAGTAGAAGGCTAAGAAGTTTTTAAGATATTCTAGAGATTATATAGTTAAATAGAGATATATAACTATAAACTTAGACGACGCTCTATTATTATAAAAGCTCTTCTTAATAGTAATAGCTCTTAGCTATCTTATAAGTAGTCTTTCCGCTTAACTATAATTAGTAATAGGTTTAAAAAGAATATTAATTATTTAAAATAAAAGTAGTTAGTTAAGCTTACTCTAGTAAATATACTAGTTTTTAGTTAGATATTCTCTCTCTTTCTTTTATAACTTATTTAAAAGTACTTATCGCTTACTCTAGCTAACGAACTTTACGTTCTAGCTCTACTTAGAATAAGATCTTTACTTCCTAGATATAATTCTTATATATAAGAGTTATATCTAATATAGTTAATTCTATTAAAGGTAAGATATTATCGATTACTCGCCTAGCGATAATAGAGTAGTAGGGTTTATTCTTATCTTATTTAAGCTAATACTATTATAAGTACTATAAGAACCCGCTAGTTAGATTAGTAATAATTAGTAGAGATAGCTTTTCTAGCTAGAGTTCTTCTATTTTAGTAGTTTTCTAGAGTTATATTAGAAAGCTTACTTAACGTAAGTTAGTAGAGTATAGAATCTTAGAATCGTAGAGTTACGTCTTAGTAGTCTAGGTAAATATAGAATTACTATAAGTATAGAAATTAGAACTAAAGAATAAATGTTAGTAGGTAAAAGTAAAGAAGAGATTTAGTAGCTTACTTTAGAACTACTAAGAGTTGTTCTAGATATAGAGAGCTTTAGATAATAGAAGTTAGATACTATTAAAAGTAAGATTAGAAGGTAAGAGGGTTAAGGTCGAAGAGTAGTAGGTTTTATAAAGAGAAGGATAGTTAGTCTTTAGTATACTAATTATAGAAGATATAACGACTAGTAGAGGTAAAGCTAATACTAGAGAGATATAAGGTTATCTTTAGAAAATAGGTAAACTAAGGGCGAGATAGTAAAGCTTACTAGAATAGAATACTTAATATAAATAATTCTAGTAATATTTTTAGGTTAATAAGATAAGAACTTAAGAGAACGAGTTTCTAGACTATATAGATATATCTAGTTCTAGAAATTAGCTTCTAAAGCCCTTAGAATAATACTATAACCTACTAGATACTATAAAGATATTATAGAGAGACTAGAGGCTATTTAGTTATAGTATTATAGTATTATAGTATTATAGTATTATAGTATTATAGTATTATAGTATTATAGTATTATAGTATTATAGTATTAATAAGTATATTAGTTAAAGAGAGAAAAAGGTAGAAGATATCGTAGTTAGAAATTAGCTATTCTAAAACTAGAACTAAGTATAACCCTCTTAGCTACTAAGATTAAGAGTTTTACTAGAGGAGATTAAGAAGATATATATCTTAAAGATATTATAGTTATAGTAGTCTTAAGTAATAGTAGTAGACGTACTAGACTTACGTCTACTATATCTAAGCTAAAACCTCTACTTTTTTCGAGACGTCCTTCTAGGTTCTTATAAATTAGACCTCTAGATTATAGATAGTTATTACGTCTATTATTATGTTTTCTATAAGTCGCTTTAGTTAATAGTTACTACTAATATATATTCTCTTATAAATTTCTTACGTATCTAATAAAGAAATAACCTACCTACTACTACTAAGACTTTAAAGTACGATTTAAACCTTCTCTAAGTATTTACGAGATCTAATTAACTTAACTAATATTATAAAGAGTATAGTACGTAGTACTATATATAAGCGCCGCTCTTTATCTACTCTTTATCTATCTTTATATCTTAGAGAATCTAATAATTCTAAAGTTAATAGTTATTATATACTCGAACTATAACCCTCTAGTCTATATAAGCGTCTACGTTTAGAGTAGTATCCGTCTTAAGAATTATTATAATATCTATTAAAAAGGTAGAAGCTTAACTATTCTAGGGGATCTTAACTACTAGTAGTATTTTAGAATAACTTATCGAAGATTTAGTTAACTAAATACATATTAAAGAAATTAGACCGAAGAAATACTAAACCTACTCTAAGCTTATATAACTCGCTATACTAACGATCTTACTAGCTAGTTACTTAATACACTCTTATAGAGTAGAAGAATAAAGTCGAAAATTAGAAGCCTACTAAACCTACCGTCGATTTTCTTACTAGCTATTCTACGGGAAGTTTAAAGGAGATAAAGCTACTTACTTAATATAGTAGTCTAGACCTATTAAACCTTAGAGGCGTATATATTATAAGATACTTTCTAGAGCTCGTACTAATTATTCTTCGTCTAGCTCTAGAAATCTATTAATCCTCTTAATCGTATAATAAGCTCGAGCTAGTCTAGTTCTAAGAGTTAAAAACGAAATTCGATAATTTCTTCGAATACTAAACCTACTACGAATACTATAACTACTAGAAACACTCGGTCTTATAATCGCGATTTTTAATAGAATCTTATTAATAGTAGTATATACTCTAACGAATATAAGTATCTAGATAGTAGTATACTAGTAAGACTAAATAACTAGAAAGAGATAAATTAAAGATTAGTATAACCTTAACCTTTACTATCTCTATTATAATTTTCGGATAAAAAGTTTTAAAAATTTAAACGAGCGAATACGTATACCTTTAAAGAGAAATAAGTTATAGAATTAGTAACTCTAATTATTAAAGGCGAGATTAAGAACACTAAATATATTTTAGAAGGAATTCTATTTATAAACCTTAACTATCTAATAGATAGTACACTTGTGCCTAGTAACCTAAACCGCTACTATAGAGCCTACCCTAAACAACTTAACTAGAAAATCTATATAGAGCTTAGTAGCTAAATTATTTCTTCTATATAGTACGATCTTCCTACTATACTAAACTTCTTTCTAATAGTAAAGGGTCTAGATAGATCTATAGTAGTAGCTAAATAATAAGCGAGCTACGATAGTACGTTAGATATAAGAGGTATATATAGTCTATAGTTATATAGATAGAACGAACTAGTATATAATAATAATACTTATACTATTACGTTAATTTATTATAGTAGTATACTTAAGATATATACTAGCTACTCTACTTAGCTAAACGGTCCTAGAAGTTAACCTAAGTATTATATAACCTAACTAAGATCCTTTACTATAACTAATACTACTAACACCTTCTAGTAAGAAGCTACTATATTTTAAAATACTAGAGACTAGACTAAAGAGTAGAGGGATAAAGTAATTAGATATATAAACGATAGAGTAAATAATCTATATAGTATAATACTAACTAGTTTCGCTCTATCCTTTAGCTTTACTACTAAAGTTTCTACTCTTATTAGTATAATATCTATAAGTATAGTTACTAAATCTTAAAGCTAAGAGTCTTCTACTACCTAGATTAATACCTTCTATACTAGCGAAACTATATATTAAGAGTCGAAGACATTAATAGATAAGCCTATAGTAGATATTAATCTACTAGTAAAACACCCTCTAAGATCGTACTAGTTCTAGAGCTAAAAACGTAATATAAGAGTATCTAACATCTAACGAAGTAGTATAGTTATAGAGACCTAGTAAAGTAAGTAGTAGTATAAGTATCTATCTCTAGTCTCTTTACTCTACTTATAGAAGGAATTATATTTAGGGATTTAGATAGTAAGTATAATAATAAATGTTCTTCTAATGTCTAAAATCTATAAGAGACTATTTATTACTATATTTACTACTAGCTAAGAATACCTATTAGTATAGATAGTAGGAAAGGTATATCTAATTACTAAAACTAATACTTAGTAGATTCCTTCGTTATAAACGCTCTATAAAAGACGAGATAGTATTATATATTTTAAGAAGTTAATTTAAAGCCGTTTACTTTTACGTAAAATTATATAGCCTAGGCTAGGCGAGAGAGTAAGCTAAGAAATACTTTTACCTATAATAACCTTCTTTAGTAGACCTACGTATACTAGGGTTTTTCTTCTACTACGATTATTTAACTATTAGTATAATTTCTAAAACGTAGTATATAATTTTAATAGTATTTTTATAGACCTAGCGACTAAATTAATAGAAGGTCTTAGAGTAAAGTACTAACTCTTTATATGTTAGCTATTATCTTATCTAGATATATAAAGTATAAGAATAGTAACTATTAATTTTAATACTATATAACTACTTTAAAGACTATAATAATTATAGATACTAGGTTATAGTACTAGGTAAAGCTAGTTTAAGATATAAGTATATATAATATAATTAAGATAAGACTTTTATAAATACTATATAATAAGCGCCTAGTTATTAGACTACTAATTAGAGGCTAAATATAAGATAAAGGGTTTATAGTATTTACTTTAACTATTTTAACTATTACTATTTCTCTTAAAATAAGTCTATTATAACTATTAACTAAGTACTCTAATAATCTTAATAGTTCTTAGGTAATCTAAACTAAGTAAGAAAAGGATCTAATAAGTACTAGCTATAATACTACTAATACTATTAGCCTACTATACTACTATCTTCTTAGTAGATATTTATAATTTAGAAAATATAGTACTACTTTATTATCTTAACTATATACGAGAGAATTTAGGTACTAATTAAGAGACTACTAAGCCCTAAACGTTTAGTTATAGTTATTACACTCGAATATATATATAGAAGAGTTTAGATATTACTTAAGAGTAGGTTAGGTTTAGAAAGAGCGATCGTATAGATAGTAGAAGAACTCTATAATTAAGAATATTAGATGTATCTATTAAGTATAAGTTAATTTTATTAGAATATCTAAATATTATAAGCTAATTAACCCCGCGGTTTCTTTACCTTACGTAACTCTCTAAAATAGAAAGAAGACTTAATATTACTACTTAATCTAATAATACTATCCTCTCTCTCCCCTCTAAAAAATCGTACCTACGAGAGTACGATCTTAGTTTAAAATATCGTGATCGCGTAGTAGTTAGTATAGATTATTAGTTAGTTTATAAAAAATACTATAAAAGTCTTCTATAGAACGAAGAATCTATTAACCTAAACTAGAGGGAGATAAATTTAATATAGAGGAATAGCGCTTAGTACTATTATTCTCTAATATAGCTAAATTAATATCTATAGGCGGTTCTTAATAATTTAATTTAATAGGAGGAGATCTAAAAATATATATAGTAGGTACTTCTCTCGTTTTATAGCTACCGTTCATAGCTTCCTTCTTAAGAGGCTCTTTATACTTCTATAACATTCTAGGTAGTATATCTCATCTTTCGTTCTAAATCTCTTACTAGGTTTAGGTATTCTTAATAATCTCGTATACTATTATATTAATTTCTATAGCCTTAGTACCTTCTCTATTTACGGTTTCTTCTTAGATTCGTTTATACTAGCTTCTAAAACTTAATTACACCCTGATCTAAAGCCCCCTATAATCGTATAGTATATATCTTCTTAAGTTCTAGAGGTTAATTATAATCTAATCTAATATATTATAATACTAATTTATTCTAGGTACTATAAACTAAATTATATTAATAATCATCCATAGCCACAAAATACGTATATATATAAGAGTGATTGAAATACATCTTTAAGGTGTTATAGTTATAGTAGTAGCCGGTTTATATATAGATTTTAGTACAGAGGGTATCGAGAAGGCTGAGGACGTGTTTAGGATCATTCTAGAACTTGAATTAGTCTTTGGATTTGAAATGGATTAGAAGCTTACCTTATTATATGCCTTAACATTAGGAACATTCGTAGATGGTTCAGATTATTAGGCTCTAATAGGGGTGAATGTCATTAGTTTAAACCATCTATATAGGTTAAGGGGAGCTAGGGAGGAGGTGTGTGAAGTTTTACTCGGGTCGTCAAAGGGGGACATACTAATAGTTATTTAAAGGTTTTCTGAAGATAATATAGTATTCTAGTAGGGCGGTTCTGAGTTATGTAGTAGGCCTCTGATAGTGAGGGCTTTAGGGGGGGTTCTAGAGAGCGCGAACGTGCCTAGTTCTAGAAATTAGCTTCTAAAGCCCTTAGGATAAGATGATGACCTACCGGATGCTTTGGGGAGAGCTGGTGGCTGTCTAGTGGTGTTGATAGCTGGAAGTTGTAGTGTTGTAGGTACGAGTTAGAGATAAGGCTGAGAAGTTACGTTATAGCCTTAATTAACAGTGGTAGACGCTCCAGACCTGAGCCGCGCCTGCCGTGCCTGAGCCTACCCTGCAAGTCGCTTTAGCCAATAGTTGCTACTAACACGTAATGACTCATCTGCCGCCACTAAGACTTTGAAGCTCGATAGGGGCGCGTAACGATAGGCTGACGCCTGCTCGTAATTTTGGATTTTCGGAAGAATAAAAGCGGCTTCGGCCACGTAGCGTTTCCAGTTTCTTAGCACCTCGGATCCTGGATTCGAGAACCCGTATCTGTTGCCGATCTGAGGCTACTGTCACCCCAGAGCGAGGAGAATTGGGCATCCCGTCCGCTCTGCCATACATAAGCCTCAAATCGGTAGATTAGTAGTTGGGTGGGTGACCACCAGCGAATACTTGCTGTTGTATGTTGTTTTTGGCCCTGAGCCTCTCAAATCAAATTTTGTTCACAGTAGGCAGCAATTTCGACAGATTGTAAAGGATCTCAGTTGTTTTCCTTCATGAAGAATTTCAATGGTTTTTTTTCTCGGCATAAGCTTTTACCATTTCAGATCCACTCGCAAGTGGGGCGTTCGCTAGTTGAGCGGACATGCTTGAACGCACACGGAGCACTTACTCTGAGAGTAGGAGAAATGAACATTTTCGGTATATCTATCCTGTCTCTGAAAACAAGCTCCCAACGAAAGAAATTCATGATGAGCAAGTGATATGCTAAGGGGAGCTAAATTGAACGGGCAAGAAACAAGAACAACCATATTTTCTTGCTAGAGCCACGTCTTTAGGAAGGAATAGTATTCATATCATGATGCATTGAACACCCTAATTTGGGATGGGCCAGCGGCTCTATCCTTTCCTGACCAAATACTACTATAATAACATACAACTCTGTCCTTAGTTTTCGCCACAATTATTATCATGTCATTCGACGCTACTGATCCGCATCTTCTCCTTCCGAAGCTCGATGCCTACCTGCCTACCCTCAGCCTAGTGTTCGGCCTAGTGGCGTTGTTATTTTTCAAGGTGATGCTCGGTTCGCCTCGTGATATGAGCTTTGCCATATACTCAGAATAAGTAAAACGACTTCCTAAGTAAAATGGATTGTTTCGGCGATACGAACCGAGGATTAAATTTTGAGGACTGCCTCACACAAGCTTCAACCAAAGGCAAAAGGTAAGTAAAAAGTCACTTGAATAGTGTTGGAATCACTTGAAAAATACATTGAATCGATGGATTAGATGATTATTGAGTCGATCAATTCCATAGTTTAATTCGTAAGACAAATTAACGCTCAATTAAATGTCCAATTGACGAATAACTCGTATTGGTGGTTACAATAACACAGGTCGGGTTTTCGGCAGCCCCCAAAGACCCTCTAGAACGCGGCGATATGAATTATCTAAGTTGCCGATAAGAATGACATTGTGCCGCTCCTTGAGCAGCTCCTAAGTTGTATGGATTCTGATGCACCTCAAGTCGCCAGACATCAGAATGCTTTCCTCGTTTTGAGGTATAGGCAGTAATTATGAATCTGTGTTACTCAGTAGTGTAGATGTCTCGGTGGCCGAAGTGTTAACCGAAAAAAAAAGCGATTCCGCAAGGGAAAGACGAGATGAAATTTCACTGTATAAACTTCTACTCGAGAAGGCAGCCATTATCTCGGATAGTGAGATGCTCAACTACTGCCTGTGGGAAGATTTCTGTAATATACCTCAAGCAAGACCCCCAATGTAGCCTGGGATTCCCTAGGCACTCGCTCACGTAGCTTTTCGGTAATGTGGGTGGAAATGTCTTCATGGCTAAGAATGGTTCCTGCTCTCCAATTCGTACTGTCATCTCCTCGGCACGATGGAAAAATGTAAAAGAAACGTCCTGTACGACACAATTTGTAATATTGCACGGAGCGAGTCGATAAGGTCCTTCCGTACACAGAAACGCATAACTCCTCCAGTATTGCCAAAGAGTAATGGAACCGCATCTTCAAAGTGCCATTAAGGCGTTTTCAAATAGCTTAACAAGATTACGGTAAAATTTGTAGACTAGTGTACAAATGAAATGGATTATACGCCACATTCTTGGTAAGATCGAATGAACCAAGACTTCTAGATGTAGGTACGGAATGATAATAAGAAAGTCTGATCTACGCAGTAAAAATTTAATGATAGAGGCCTGCATCGCCTTACAGCTAGAATAGGATCTAAAATGTCTAGTGCCTTACATAAAATGCTGCCTCGAGCCTCCCAGAAAGGAGCAGGTCGTGTGACATGTCTCTCGGTTGCTGTCGCTACTTGCAATGCTAAGTGGAGGTCTCCATAAGTACTTCGTAAGTAAGTAATATTTTCGTACGCTGGCTTAGCAGTCGGCTTCGCTTCGCTGCTACTAAATGGCATCCTAACGGCAATCGCCTACGGACTCATAGATACTTTCATGGGGGAAGCAAGCGTAATCCGCTGGTGGCATCGAACTCCATTGGCAATTTTGGTTTTGAAAGAGTTCACTTGAACAGTTACAACCGCTTCGGAGAGTGATTAGCAACTCTGTGTCTCGGTGTAGCAAGATAGAACTTGTAACCCTGGATGGAAACCTCAGAACACCTTTCCCTGCAGCAAAGCTTACCCCAGGATCTCCATAATTAGAACATAACCTTAGAAACTTGACGGATCCATTAGTGTTAATTGGTAAGTTAAGCGGTGCTAATGTGGTCTGATTAGGACCCTATTCTAGACATTAATAATTGCAGTACTGCAAGCATT
Source organism: Amylocarpus encephaloides (assembly GCA_019669835.1). Lineage (NCBI taxonomy): Eukaryota > Fungi > Ascomycota > Leotiomycetes > Helotiales > Amylocarpus > Amylocarpus encephaloides. The sequence goes on from MU251520.1 coordinate 18,056, forward strand.
AAAATAGTTTTAGTATTCAGAAAATAGGAAACGCGGGACGTTGGGCTAGTATTTGGATCTCGGGTCGAGCTGACACGAGCTATTAACGGATTGTAATGGGGGACAAGCGAAGCTTTTAGTCCAAAAGAGGACTCGGCGTGGATACAGTGCAATCTTGAGCACCCACCACAATATAATCAAGGCACCCTTCACTCATTGAACTTTCATTGAGCCTCGTCTCTCGTTCGGCTTTGGCCGGTACTCTCTGGCTGCTTTCGTTCAAACAACAGTAGCAACATGATTGACATATCGCCTCAAAGCATCAGGATAATCTTTTATTGGTAGATTTCGTTTCCCGCATTTCGGTGTTCAGTGAGTTCCTCCTTCGTCCACAACTTGACAAGAACAGTTCAGCAAGTCAAAAAGAAGAGGTCAGACCAACACAACATGCGGTCGTCAAATCCCTTTCTTGCTTCAAGCGACGAAAGCTCCGAGTCAAGCAATGGGCATCGTACAGAGGCTGGTCAGACTTCCGACTCCTATGTCTCTGCACATGAAAGCTCGTTAGACGTTGACGTTTCCTCTGAGGAGCAAGTCAGTCTATTCTTGTCGCGGCACGAACAATCGCTACAACCCCATAAGGTAGGGTTGGCCGATGATGTCGACAGCGACGCTATAACAGCTAATCTCGCATGGGAATGTTCTCATGGCATTTTCCATTTCCGTCTCTGGACCTGAGCAGCTGCTGCTTTAGCCTGAGCTATGAGTGAGCAAGCTTAAGCCGAGGGTGAGCCACCCCCCAAGTCAGCCTGAGCATAGCCCTGAGCATTCTAAGCACCCTGAGTACCCAAGTAGGGGACCTGTTTTAGATCTCCGGTTGCCTGTTTTGACTCCCTTTAATTCGTCTACAGTTGCCAAGGTACATCACAAAGTGGAAATAAATGCGGACTGCCTCATTGTACAAGAAGTCAGAACGGCTTCCTAGAATTAAATATAGTACTTCTACTCAGTCAAATCAAACTGAGTAGCCAGACGACCAAACAGCTCAAACTCCATCCTCTTAGCAGCCTTTGGGCCCTCAAGTATACTACCAACTATATCGGAACCAGGTGGGAAATCATGCTCGAATACAGGCTCGCCAGCACCCTTCATATTAACTAACACAGCCTGCCGAAAATGCCAACGTAAAAGTTCTTCAGCTGGTCTTTGGGGATCATCGGGAGGCCTTTGGTCGAAGTGTTTTCCAGCAATACCGTCCCCATTGGGAGTAAAGCATACAATCTTGTAATTGTCCTATTATAATTGTCCGTTACTATATTACAAAGAACGAAAAGTGTGTATACATACATCTGGGTTAATCGAGATAAAATACATATTAAAGAGCTGGTGTATATCGCTACGAAGTAATAGCCCATTTTGTGTAGAATTGATTTTGCCTCCATTTGAGGGACTTTTAATCCAATGGTCGTAGTTGTATTCTTTCCAAAGTCCCTCGAAAGCTAGCGGAAAGATATGTGTGACTTCGAAACCAGCCCAAAGATCATATTGAGCAGTAAGCACCTCCCTCCCTGTTATAACACATCGTCTATCTCGCGAACGGACAGCGTTACAGAAGGCTTGGACACGAGTTCTAGTTTGTTGAGAAATCATCCGGGTTAATGGCGTCTCGTTATTAATTTGAATAGGATCTATTAATAAGTTGGTCGGAGAATAACCCATTAAGTAAAGACTTACCAAGAGAATTAATATAATACTTTCCAGGGAGAAGTGGAGATTCATCCTTCTCTATCGTGATATCGCTTTCATTCCGTAGAAGTTATTCGCTTTGAAAGATGACAAAAATCTCTATCATAGCATACAGGTTGGCATTTGTAATACCGGCTGTGAGAATCAGGCCACCAATTGAAGTGTTTCGATCGCTTGTATCGAAAATATGAACGTCGCGCCCTGCGGAGCGGTTATAGGGTGGCATGGTGGATTGAGTGGTAGAATATCTTTGGGGTGCTCTTCGATGATGTTTTCGAGCTGTAGGAGGGTGTCGGGTTGTGAGGAGCTGGAGTCTGAGGAGCAGGCGTAAACAGAACAAGACGACATCCTGAAAATTAGGACAGCGTGTAGCATTTAAGCAGATGGCAGGCGCACTACGGGAGGGCTAACGAGGTAAGGTTAGTAAAGAGTGAGCTGATGGTAATTAGCGCTTGCAGAGGCACTTTGGCTTACGAACCGACTGGCCTAAAATCGTTAAAGGCGGAATGTCTACTTGGCTACTATCGGCAAAGGAAAGTTGAACTTGATAACGGGGGAAAGAATCAAACGCAAATTTTAGATCAGGTAGGGTAAATATCTGGGATCCCCAACTAAGGGACGAGGGGCCTTTCCTGGCCCCTCGTTAAAAGTGAATGATTTCTAGTAAGCGTGTGAATAGGGCCAGTATATTATGTGCTTCCGAGGGACAATCTGTGTTAGGAACTGGGCTTGAGTCCATGACCCCCCCACCAATGCTCTCTAGTATTTCTAGGGCACTTGTGACAGCAGAAATTTCAGGAACTCGTGATTCCATGCGAAAAGTTCTCGAGTGCGGTCGATAGAGGCGGAAGGTAAGCCCTCTTTTCATGACCGCCTAGCAAGACTGCGAGTTCAAGATGTCTGGTATTCGCAAGATGTTCTTGATCATCTTTCGAACGCTTTCCGCCCTCGGCTGTAAAGTCCAGCGAGTGCAATGCACCTTGATTCTACCAAGGACGAACGGGTCTTCTGGCTGGATCCACGCCTCGACACGAACCTAGGCTATCTTGCAGATGAGGAGACATCATTCGTTCATGTTTCAATTGCTTCTCTTCTCAGTACATAAGCCGAGATTTCTTCACAGCCAGTCGTGCATGGAACCCTCCCAAACTTGGCTTCCAGAAAAAGACGACGTTAAGCGAATATCCCCTACGGTGTGCTTCTCGAGCGAAGAGAAGCAACCAGGAAGAAGCAACATGCAATTTAATCGTGAAAATCGTAAGTCTATTTCCCGTGACTTGGCAGAGGCTGTGCTACTAGCTACTTCGTACTCTTGACTAAAGCTGCGTTTTGGTATCGAAATCTATATGACGTATGTAGATCATGGGTATCGTTCTTCAGTGGACCATGACTGCGTCAGCCTGAGGTGCAACTGCGCCATTTGATCCGCTTGGCTTCTCGACTCCGTCCATCTCCATGGCTTCATCAGCATCTCCCTCAGCCTCATCTTCCTCCTCGGCCTCTTCCTCCTCGCTTCCACTGCTCTCAGCCTCGAGGTCCTCACTGCTAGCATCTTCATCCTCCTCAGCGGCAACAGCAGGGTCGACTTCGGCTCCTGCCATCTCTGAATCTTGAACCATGGCGTCAGGGTCAACTGCAGCTCCAGCGCCTTCGGCAAGTTCTTCCTCTTCTTCGGCCTCCTCAGCACCATATTGGTCGCCGTCTGCGGTCAAGTCGGCCTCTGGTTGATCTGGTGGGTACTCGGCAGGAGCGGAGTCTTCAGAGTCCCTGCATACAAATTAGAACATGTTTCTGATCTGCAATAAGAACGACACAAACCATTTGATAGCGAAACGAGTAACTCGGGGCTTTTCGGCAAGTATGCTGCGGCGAACCTTCTCCAAGATTGGCTTTGCAGGCGGATCGGCATTGAGCTCATCAGATTCGTATTCGTTGTTGACATAGTATCCGACGCGGACGAACTCTCTGCTATCGTAGGCACATGTAAGGAGGATCACAGTAACGCCCAAGATTTCAGCGTCGGGAATTCTTGAAGTCTTTGGGGCGTCGGCCTCGAAGATAAACTTGTTGACACCAACAGGGATGGGGCCGACGAGAAGAGAGTCAAGCTCCTGGTCATGCTCATCACTGAGAGTAATTAATTCAGTTTCCGCAGAAGGCAACAGAGCAAGACTTACGAGGTAGCAGATCCAACGTAGGTAAGCTTCCACTCGAGGTCTGACGTCCACATTGATTAGACGTGCACATCACGACACCATGCAGCGCAGTGCCACCTACCTCTCTGGAGCGACTCCAAACACTCAAAAGTAATCTCGAATTGATAAGAGTCTCCAAATTTGGCAGGGTTGTTGAGGACGTTGACGCCCAAGAGTGATACGACCGACATCTCGAGGATTTGATATTCAAGAAGAAGTAATCGACTCTGGTATGTTGTAGTTGTAGTTGTTGCCGTCGCTGTGGTTGTGAAAGGGCTGTAAAAGGGCGGTTTCTGTTGTTGTTTAAATAAACAAAAAGGACGTGGTAGGTGTGAAGGAGATATCTGGAACGCGGTGGGTGAAGGGTCAACTAAAAGGCCTCCAGCGCGCAACGCGACCGGTGCCTTGACACCTCAGAATCGAGGCTCCAGTCTGGCACGTGCAAGGGGTGTGTCGCTAGCGGCTCTTGACCTTACTTCGTACTCGTTCCCAGTTACAAGGCTCACGAGCTTCAACGCCTTTCTTGATTCTGCATCGTCACCTTCGCGCTACATACCGAAATACATTCCTTTGTCCGACCCATCCATTCTACGCCAACTCATCGTGCCTCCTCCAAATATTCAATCAGTTCGAGGCTCGTCATCCTTTCCATGATATGCTCGACACCTTACTGACGCCGCATAGTTCATTCCAGGCTTGTTTCGAATCGATTGCCGGTCGCGAGCCCAACCATCCGGACGACGATCTCACAATGGCGGAGGAGGATGCAGACATAGCTCTCTTGCATCAGCTACAGGCGGGTCAAGAAAGTGGTGCATGGGGAGATGATGGCGCAGATGGGGTCGCAGAGGGCGAACTACCTTCAAATACTGAGCATAACAACCAAGAAGTCCCAAAAGAAGTTGCTGCAGATGATCAAGTTCTTCGTGCTTTATCTCCTTCCGGCGCTGATGCCGTTTCCGATGGTGGGGAATATGATCCGTCTTCTGTCACTGCTCAACCGGTGGTCGCAATAGCAGGAGAAGATGCGTCCAGGTCCAGCTCAAGAGCATCCACACGAAAGCGAAAGACAGTAGGAGGCTTCTTAGCGGATGACTCTGATGACGATACCGAATCTGCAGCGCCAGCTCAGAACTCAGCCGGTTTACTGCCGCCTCCGGCTTCTAGTGCTCTTAATCGCGTTCCTTCTCCTTTGCAGGCTTCTGTCACCCAACAAGATCTCCAAGAAATTTCAGAGAATCATAGTGACTCCAAGGACGCTTCGATTCCACCCAAAGTTCCATCTGTGAATTCCAGCTCTGTTGGACAATCTTCTGTGCAGGCTCCTGCAACTCAATTACTTACTTCGCTAGATCCATCTCAAGCCGCCTCTTTACCAAAGGCGCGGCTACCAAATGACAAGATAGGTATACTTGAAGATAGGATTAAGGAGGATCCTCGTGGAGATTTGGAAGCATGGCAGACCCTCATCAGCGAACATCGAAATCGCGATAACATCGATGATGCTCGCGCGGTCTATGAGAGATTTCTGAAGGTCTTTCCTCAAGCCGTAAGTGGATTGCCCTGGATTTGGATTTTGCTAACACCTATAGGCCGAGATGTGGGTTGCTTGGGCTGAGATGGAGCTTGACAACGAGAATCGGAGTGCTGCTGAACAGATATTTGGCAAATCATTATTGACAGTTCCGAATGTCCAGCTTTGGTCCGTCTATCTCAACTATATTCGCCGAGTAAATGATCTATTGAATGATCTTAGTGGGAGTGCACGAGCGACAATTTCCCAAGCATATGACTTTGTCCTGGCCAATATTGGTATGGATCGAGATTCCGGGAGGATATGGCAAGAATACATCCAATTTATTCGAAGCGCCCCTGGTCAGATTGGTGGTACGTCTTGGCAAGATCAACAAAAGATGGATCAATTGAGAAAGGCGTATCAGCGTGCCATTTGTGTGCCCATGTCTAACGTCAATAATTTGTGGAAAGAGTATGATCAGTTTGAGATGGGCCTCAACAAGCTGACTGTAAGTTGCTAGCCTCTGGTGCATTGTGTGCTTTCCTAATTTTTGCATCTAGGGAAGAAAGTTTCTCCAAGAGAAGTCACCAAGCTACATGTCCGCAAGGAGCGCCAACACCGCACTAGAGAACATTACGCGTGGCCTCGTTAGAACCGCGCTGCCAAAATTACCTCCTGCGCATGGCTTTGATGGCGAGCAAGAATATTTACAGCAGGTAGAAATTTGGAGGAAATGGGCGTCTTGGGAGCAAGAAGATCCCCTTGTTCTGCAAGCGGATGAGCCAGAAACCTTAAAACAGCGCATACTTTACATATACAAGCAAGCTGTGATGGCATTGCGCTTCTGGCCAGAGATGTGGGTTGACGCATCGGACTGGTGTTACACCAATGGACTCGACAAGGAAGGCGATGTATTTCTGACCGACGGCATTCTCGCGAATCCAGAAAGCTGTCTTCTGGCATTTAAAAGGGCAGACCGCTTAGAAAGTACCCTTTCGACGGAGGAGGGTGGCAAGAATCCGGCCGATCAAGGTGCTATTGTCCGCGCCCCTTACGAAAAACTACTCGAGACCTTGTACGACCTGGTCAAACAACTGAAGGTCAGGGAAGCTCGTGATCTGGCGAAGCTTGAAGAATCACTGGCTGTCGACGTTAAGATCAGTGCGATCATTAGCCAAGCGGAAGATGACGACGACGCCAACGAGGCCGACAGGATTGCAAGAGACGCCGACAAAGCAGAGAAAACAACCGCTATTCAGCTAGGGTATACTAGTCAAGCCCAACTGTTGTCTCGGACAATTTCATTTGCTTGGATCGCCTTAATGCGGGCCATGCGAAGAGTTCAAGGGAAGGGCGCCGTCAAAGATGCAATTGGTGGTTCAAGACAAATATTTGCTGATGCTCGTGCTCGAGGCAAGCTTACCAGTGATGTCTACGTTGCAAGCGCACTCATCGAGCATCATGTATACAAGGACCCGGCTGGCACAAAGATCTTCGAGCGAGGTGCCAAATTGTTCCCGGAGGACGAGGTCTTCATTCTAGAATACTTGAAACATCTCCTTTCCATTGGCGATACCACGAGTAAGTTTTTGTCCTTTAATAAAATTGGCACATCATCCTAATCAGTCTCAGATGCACGGGTCGCCTTCGAGACCGCTGTCATGCGCTTAGTGAAGAAGCCAGATCTTGTACATAAAGCTAAGCCACTCTACTCTTATTTCCACAAATATGAGTCGCAGTATGGCGAGCTTTCTCAAATCCGCAAACTCGAACAACGAATGGCGGAATACTTTCCAAACGATCCGAAATTGCTACAGTTCTCCTCTCGATATAGCGGGGACGGTTTTGATCCCACGGCGGTACGGCCCATGGTGTCACCCGCGACTCAAATGCGCCCCAAAGGCATTAGTGTGATGCCATCCATTGAATCTCACACGCAACAGCCCTCGATTCAGAACAGTCCACGTCCTCAATTCGTCCAAGAGAACAGTCCAAGGCCACAATACGTTCCGAACACGAATTCCCCCAAAAGGCCCCTCCCGATCGATGACGCTGAAGAAATGAATCGACCTCGAAAGCTTGCGCGGGGTGAATCTCCTCTGAAAGGCGCCGCAGGCCGACGATTAAATCAGCAAAAGCAACTTCAACAAACCCATGGCACTCCAATGTGGCAGTCTAATTCCCCTCCATTTGTCGTTCCGAGAGACATTACTTTCCTACTCAGCATAATTCCACGAAGCGATCTGTACACGGCGTCAAAGTTCAGAGCTGAAGCTATGGTTCAACTGTTAGGCAAAACACATATTCCTGACCATGCCTCATGGAAGGCTTCACGGGAGCAGCCCCAATCACAGCCACAACCTCTACAATATGGTAGGACTCCCACGATTCAGAACGAGACACCTCAATCCCGAGATCCTAATCAGTATAATATTGCTGGGCAAGATGACTGGCGTAGGTCAAGTGGTCATGCTTGGCAAAACCAAGCGAGTGGTGGTTATGGGGGCGGTCCTAGTCCAAGCGTAGCCCATGAGCGTGATGCCTTCTCGCGACCGCCACCATCATCTCAAGGACTACACCTGCAAGGACTTCCTCCTAGACCAGACTCCAATAATCCCGACTATTACTCGCAGGACTTTAGCGGTGCTCCTGGCACTGTCAATGGAAACTGGCAAACCCAACCCCAATTTCAAGGTCCTTCTTTAGCGCCTGCTCAAACTTGGTATCAAAATCAAGCTGACCAATATCCTCCAGGGTACTCTTACGGTCGATAATAGGTGGCACTCACTCAACCCAATTCGAGTTTTTTCTAGCCTCGACAAAGTTGTTCATGGTCAGCTCGGTCACCCCCCTCGGCCCCCCCACACCCAGTCTCGTGGGATATTTAGAGGCGCTCAGGATTAGCGGTGGATTTGTATGATCAGGGGCAAACATGGTCCACTCAATTAGTCTGCGGGGCATCACACATCGCGGTAGGAAAGGGCACAAGATACCCTAGGTATTGCTGATTTAATAGTCCCCCGTCTCATACATTGCTTTGGCGTTCAGGTGGTTGTGGTTCAACCAAACAATATTCGGGTGGCTGCTTCTCCAAAACGCAGATGTACCATAGAAAAGGTCAATGAAACGAAACGGTCAGCAATCCTTATTGCAGTCCACTCCTTCACCGGTAGTTATATACTTGATCCCATTGCGAATCCGTTGACAGTCTTTAGGCCGCGGTGATTTCGTCCCGAAGACCGAAGCCATTTTCAATATTTTCAATGTATCCCTCTTTGGCGATGCTCTACAAGTTTGGAACGCACGTGTGGTACTCGCGTGCTTTGGGTCCCCGAGGGGGTTGGAGATTGAAGTATTCCATTCCTACAGGCCACATCGATGTAGGACACGGAGTATTGAAGGCATCTTCCAACATTCCCCCTAGAGTAGTGCTATGTACACTGTTACCTGCAATAGTCTATTGGGGAATGATGAGCTCCTTTGCGTGAGGTCGAGGAAACCATATGCGGCCACCCATCTCGGTCGCAAGCAAACAAACTCATATCCGACAAGGCTGGCCGTGAATATGACAGCCTTGCGTCTCCTCGACAGTCAGCCTTGCCGAAGCGGGACATGTCAAGCCAAACGCGAGTAAATTGGGAAGGGGGGGGGGGGCTCGGCTAAGCGAAGAGTCTCCGCTTTTCGGCCCCCACCTATCTGTCTGCCTGTGTTGATTCAAAACAGCGACGCAACATCCTTCATGTTTCCTCTCCCAACACAACTCTTTCCCTCTTGACATCTCCCGTCTCGTTCTCAAGTTTTTATCGTTGCAAAGCCTTAAGTACGTCTTCTCTAGATCTTATCTTCTCTGGATCTTGTCTTCTCTGGATCCCTTCATCCAGTCGCGAAAGGTTAGAGACACAGCAGTTTTCTGTCGTCGTTTTGCATCTGTCTAGGACCATTACCCATCTCCAACCTCGACCTCCTAAATCGCTGAATAGCCTTTATAAGTATCATCTCGCGTCACTAGCGTCGCTGGGATATTTTTCAAGTTCTGACGAACGAATTTCTGCGCTGGCCACACTCGCAACTGATACTGTCTAGGTAAGTCACCGATCTATCATGCCCTGTCCTATCCTCCCAGTGCCTTGGAGCTTGTCTGCGCCAGGTGACCTGGTTTTACAAACTGTGCCTCCTTTGCGAACTGAGACTGACCCTTTTCTTGCTCCAGAGCCAATCTCTTGAAATCATGGCGAGCGGCTACGGTGGGAGAGGCGGCGGTCAACCTCCTGCCAATGGACCACCAAATGATGGCGGACAACAGTATCACCAGTCCAACCGTCAATCCATGCACCTAGCTCCTCCAAACATGGCTCAGCCATATCAACATGGAAACCCGTCTGACCAGTCTCGCTCTCCTGTTCCACAGGGCAAGACGGATGGCCCCCCTCCTGGTCCTCCATCGCGAAACCCTTCGCAGAATCCAGCTGGTCGTCAACCATCAGGGCCACCAAGCCGAAACCCGTCTCAAGGTCCACCAGGTCGAGCTCCGTCACAGCCCCCAAGCCAACAACCTGCTGCTGATGCTGGTGCTGCTGGTGCTGGTGTTCAACGCCAGAGTCCTTACGGTCCCAGCCTTGGATATGACCCTGCCCGAGGACATAGCGCCACAAGCAACGACAAGCCTCAAGTTCTCACCAACACTCGCATTGATCTCCCAGGTAATGCGTATCGACTGGAGACCGGTGTAAGTTTTGCCCTTTCTTCCAGTCTTTCATATCTTCGGTGGTGTTTGCGTTTTCTCTTGCCGGGCGAGTCGACCTTGTACCAATGGGCAAGGGCGGTTGGTGTTTTTGATATCAATTCGCATGGTCGGCTTCGTCTTCACGCTTTTGCAAGTTGCAATTCAATTCAGGCAGTGGATGATGCGAGCCCTCTTCTGCACCAATTTCCTACCTCGACATGTCCTTGCCTCCAAATACTTCTGCCTTCGTGAATTAGCTGAGCTTCGTACACGCAAGGCAGAAAACCATTCGGCGCCAGGCACCCCCTCCTCCTCGGTGGCCCTCTGGTATAAGGACAACCCACTCCCACCTCCAAAACCAACCTTCTCTTAGACAAACAACCAACAATACTCGTCGCTCATATCACTTCCAGCATCTCTTCCAACACCACTTCCAAAACGCCCTAGCATATCCTCATACACACGCACACACCACCTTTCCTTCCCATCAGTATTCATACATACATCTCCCGTCACCTTCAGGTCATTCGAGGCTGTTGCTTCGTCAAATTCCAAGTCTGACTTGAACGCCACCTCAACTCGTAACCTTTCCTACCATTATCTTCAACCTTCACTATGGATCCCTACGACTATCGCACATTTGACCGTGACTCTAACACTGCTCGATATCAGTTCAACTCAGATCTTCCTGATCGTCCCGGCTTGAACAAGAGCGGCAAGCAAGTCCAAATTCGGGTCAATCAGTACAAGGTCACAGACTTCCCCACTCGGGATGTCTTTCAATACGATGTAAGTCCTTGCCTTCATCTTCAGCTTTGATATGTCACTAACTTTCGCAGATCAACATCGGAACTGGTGCTGAGAAGATGGGGAAGATCATGGCCGTTTGGAAATCTCAAACCGTTCAAATGAAATTGAATGAAGTGGGCGCGCCATTTCTTTGGGATGGCAACAAGCTTGCTTGGTATGCTCTCAACTTCAACTTTTCTCGGAGTTCAATGAATCTAACTTTGATCAGGTCCTCTGCTTCAATTGAACAAATACGCGTCAACGTCGACCTTGACGCCGAGAAGGGTCGCCAACCTCGTGAAGGCAAGGCCCCAGACACCTGCTTTTGCATCATCAAGCGCACCAAGGTTATCCGCATGGCAGTCATTGCTGCATACCTTGCCAAGAAAACCCCCTTTGACAACTCGGTCTTCGAGGCCATCAACTTCTTCGATCATGCCATGCGACAATGGCCGTCTGATAAATATGTCACAGTCAAGCGCAGCTTTTTCGCCCGCAGTGGCAAGCCTACCCCCTTGGACAATTATGTCATGGCAATTCGTGGAGTTTATGCTTCTATGCGCCTTTGTGACCCAAACCCATCTATTGGAGGAGTAGGAACTGGATTGGGGGTCAACATTGACACTGCCAATATGGCATTCTGGTCGTGAGTTGATTACCCTTGACTTCACTTTCATCTCTAGACTTTTTTAGACGAGTAGAGCCTAACCTTATTTAGTGAGCAAGACGTTCACCAAGCTGCAAAGGCGATCCTGGGTGGCAACAATCCGAGCTATGACTACCATACGATGGTCCAACGACTTGCACCAGTTCCCAGTGGAAACAAGTTCGTCTATTCTGAGAGCTTCAAAAACCTCCGAATCATGGCGAAATTGAAGTTCAAGGTCAAGTGGAACGCAAAGAACGACCCCAAGAGAGCCAACAAGACCCACAAGATCAAGGGCTTCCTTTTCAAGTCAGAGATGGGCAAAGTTGGTGCTAATGCTAAGACTTTCACCTTCCCTCTCAAGGATCGTCAGACTGGCAAGGAGCAAAATATCTCGGTCTACGACTACTTCAAGCGAAAGTATGGAGTCGACTTGAAGCACTGGCAATTGCCTTTGATCAACACCGAGCGTGACGGGGTCTTTCCCATGGAGGCCTGCAGATTAGAACCGTATCAGAAGTTTCAGTACAAGCTTTCACCTGATCAAACGGCTTCTATGATCAAGTTTGCCGTTACTCGTCCTCCACAGCGCCTTCAAGGCATCGACCAGGGCATTAAGATGTTGAACTGGCCTCAAGATCCCTATCTCAAGCACTTTGGCATCAAGATTGATCCCAACATGACTGTCACTAACGCTCGTGTGCTTCAGAATCCTGAGGTTCAATACAAGAATACGAAGATTAACCCTGGCACTTCGGGTAAATGGGATCTCCGTGGAAAGAAGCTCTGGCTTCCTAACCCCGAGCCACTCAAGTCCTGGGGCTTCCTTGTCATCAACAGTTGCATTGATGAATCTTCATTGCAGAACTTCATTAGTGTGTTTGTGCAAACTTACATTGGCCATGGAGGCAATGTAACCAACAAGCGCCCGACCATCCACAGTGCAGCCCGGGGCGAGGACGTTGCGCAAGCTGCCCTGGCCGCTAGACAAAAGGCAGGAAATCAAGCACAGGCAATCCCAAGTATCATATTTGTGGTCTTGCCGTCGCGCGATTCAACCGTGTATCAACGATTGAAGCGTGGATTGGAATGTCGATTCGGCACTGTTTCTCAAATGTTGGCCGTCGGACACGTGCTAAAAGCAAACCCTCAATACTGCTCTAATGTGGTTATGAAAGTCAACTCAAAGCTCGGCGGCACGACTTGCAAGATTGTGACAGTTAAAAGTAAACAGTTCTTCAGCACTCCAACAATGGTGGTGGGTGTGGATGTTTCTCACGGTGCTCAATATTCCACCGCGGCTATCACTATGTCCCAGGACCTGGACGCATGCAGATATGCCGCCTATGTGAACACCAATGGTCGCAGGGTGGAGATGTTGACCCCTGGAAATATTCAGAGTGGCTTCGTTTACCTTTTCGAGGCCTGGTGCCAGAAGCACAATACTGCTCCGGCACACATTTACTATTTCCGAGATGGTGTCTCCGAAGGCCAATATGCCCATGTTCTTGAACAAGAGGTTAAGGGGATGAATGATGCATTGCTTGAGAAGTTTGGCGCCGCGAAAATTGGGAAAATTCTATGGACCGTCACTATCTGCAGCAAGCGCCATCATATTCGTTTTTTCCCTAAGGAGGGCGATTATCAGGCTGGAGACCCTAAAGGTAACTCGTTGCCAGGAACCTTGGTTGAGCGTGATGTCACCCATCCTTTCGAGTATGACTTCTACCTCTCATCTCACTCGGCCATTCAAGGCACCGCGAGACCGGTCCACTACCATGTCATCAAGGACGATGCTCACGTACCCCCGACCGTCTTTCAGGATATGGTTTATAAGCACTGTTACCAGTATGCAAGATCCACGACCCCTGTTTCTCTATACCCGGCCGTCTACTACGCTCACTTGGCCGCATATCGTGCCCTGTGCCACGACTCATCAGCTGCTTCTGACGGTCCGCGCACTGGTCAGAAGTACGAGGAAAATCAACAAGATGCCGCTGTTCGTGATTCTGGTGCTGATACTTCCCAGACCGGTTCTGCTGTAATCGGTTCCGAAGTCAAACCACTTGTTCCCCTTGGTAAAGACCTTAAGAACCCTGAACTAATCAAGGCTATCCGTACTAGCATGTGGTACATTTAAGCCTGGCTGACTAATCGGATTCTGAGCGGCCCTGGGGTTTGGTCTCTTTTCAAAAATATTTCACTTCTTGCTTGTATTAACCTTAAGTTTGACTGTTGGCTGTCCCACGAATTTCGGTTGCGACTATGGTGGAGAATCCACAGCACTCACTTTTCACTTCTTCTCTATGGAGTTTGTATGAAGTTGCATGGACTTGGTGGTTGAAGAAAACATTATGGTTGATGCCCCAATGCATTCACGACAGAAGCGATAGCGATATAGCAATGACTTTGACAAATAGCACTCTTGCTTGAGCAAAAAAATCAATCGATCCTTTTCTAAAATGCCTTTGCATCTAGTGATCTGACTGATAATTTATGGTCACTTAGAGCTCTTGCATGGGTTTAAAAGAGCTTTTGAGGGAGGGAACACTTCTCTACAATCCTTGATTCTCCCACTGTGTCTAGAAAAATTACTTTCATTGTCTTCAAACACATAAAATACCAACTTGGTTGCCCCGAAGCCATCTGGTGATTCGACCCAGTCCTTCTAAAGTATCTTGAACCATCAACCTCGGTATTTTTAAAACTCTGGGACACTTACTGTTATTTCTCATAAGATAAAAGGATATTTGATTTAATTGGCCTGGGATTTTTAGAACCATTAATGTCATTCTCTAACAAAAACTAGGATCATAAGGTGTGTTGTCCGGGAGCCATGTAGAGAATGGGACAATCGGCGAAGTGTCCTGAAAATCTTGGGCATTATCTGTAAGGTATAAGACAAATTAAGCTGATTCTTCTAGCTAAAAAGTTTTAGTATGCTTAGTGTCGTTCTCTTCTAAACTGAAATTTAGGGTTTTCATGCTTATTGTCGAGTCAAGGCATGGAGAAATCACACGGTTCTATTTGCATGTCTAAAATAATGAGCATCATTGTGCCGAAAAACCCCCAAGAATTAAATCCAATCTCCTTGGATATTTAGAACAATCAGCCACAGTGTGTTTGTTCATCTGGGGAATTTGAGTTTACTGTCTTGGAAAAACCAGCTTCATTCTCCTATGCCGTCTAGAAGTACTAGCGTCACTGTCTTATAATAACTAGGATAACTAGGCATATTGCCTAAGGAGTACTTGGAGAGTTGACTTGATCCCCCCTGAAAATTTAGAACAATTGGTGTTGTTCTCTCAAGACGTCTGAACAGTTAGCTCTGTTATCTGGAAAGCATGGGGAGAATTCATCTCATTCTCTTCAAATGATCAGTGTGATCAACCTCAAAGTACCGGAAATCCAGGATAATTAGTGTGAGTCTTCTACCAATGCGCAAAACTATCACCCTCGATCTCTCGAAAACGGTTGAATGTGTAGTATAATTCTCCTTAAATATCTGAAACAATTAGCCTTGGTATGCTTAAAAGTCTAGGATACACCGCCTCGTTCTCTGATAGGTTTATAGAATACTAACTTGGTTGATCAAAATCTCCTAATGGAGCACATCCAAAGGTATATGCTTCTTAGGGGTGTAGAATATATGACGATTGCGTCATTCTTCCTAGGGGGACTGCCACATCATAAGGAACCCAATCATAAGTCCTCAGAAATATTGAGACTAGATCTAAATCTATATATGCATATTCCGCTGGAATCATTACCTGATATACTCCAGGTCCTTCCAAAACTCCAAAAATTCCGTCTCGCTCTCCCTGGGCGTGGGGTTCGACAATCTATGGTATTCATGACTGAAGAGATAGCCACGCTCCTGTCTCCATCACTCGTGTCAAAACCTTTAGCTACTACACTTGGCCAGGCCTTGACGGCTCCCAGATGGACTTGAGCATGATGAAGATGCTCAGCTTTATAGACTGTCCTTCAGAGTGATTGCTTGTGTACAGTACATCCAGGAATATAGTACGAGGGTGGAGATGTACAGGCTCCTACCGTCAAGCTTGCAGGAGTTAACAGTAAGTCTAAGGAGAGACGTGTTGCAACATCTTATACCCAGCGGCTCTAGTTTCTGAGGTCAGCAGATTTGTTTCAACCCCGTAGGTCCTATAGAGCACGAGTCTAGGCAAACGAACGTTATCACGGATGACGAGATAGCTGGCCCGTAGATACAATACTGCTACCTCTGGAGCCCACTGATAGTAAGGCTAGCAACACAACAACCTTGGAGAAGATCCTGCACGGAGAGGCCTTCTCAGTGAGCCTCACGTTTCCTTCTTCTACAAGTCAAATGCTTGGAGTCCTTCGTGGGCTGTTGAAGAATCTCTCAAGAAATCTGTGATGGTCCATTTAGGAGAGGGCGTTTTGAGGACGGCCGTGGAGGATTGAGATACTACACTAGTATCTATCAAAGGTCGAGGCTTCCAGGGTCTTGTTTGATTGATAGACACAGCCTCCAAGAAAACCACGGAGCGAAAGTGTGGTACAAATCCCGGGGCGTGCTCGACGTGCAACGAGAACAGGGGAATAATACCAGCATTCCAGCACTCGTAGCGAACCCGTCGTGCCACCTGCCATGTATATCCCACGAGCAACCACCTGAGACGGGGCAGGATCTTCTCGGCAACCCTCTCCCACCCAGGACTGATCGAGGCCGGGCCGTGAAAACAGTTCGATGAACAAGATGGATTTCTCGCGAGTGGCCTCCCCATGCTACGCGTTGTGGGAAATCGTGCAAGTGAAGCCAGAAGCCCTAACTGCATGCCTGCTGGCCACTTAAACCTTCCCCATAGGACTTGTGTATGCTTCGACCCATGAGGGGGCATTTCGGAAAATGTTAATTGTCCCTTCGAAACTTGTGTGTCTGCATCTCCCCTCTCAGTAGAAGTACAGCAAGTGAGAACACTTGCTCGAGTCGATAATGAAGTGATCATAATGAGGGGAGGACCGCCGCTAGCTAAGGGTGAGAAAACAAAGTAACATTGGCAAGGGACCATGTGATGGAATACCCTATGATAGAGTATCTCGGGCAGATTGAGTGAGGGAGACTAAAACTCGAAAAGGTTTCAAGGTTTCTCAATGTTTCAACACGGCGTATTGTAATGATTCCATGACCGCGAGAAATGAAACAGACTATGCTGCATATGCTGATCATGCAATAATTAACTTATCGTTACTATTTATAGGGAACAAGAGGGACTCGATGTCACAGATCACATTTCTACGCCCTTTCTCATCACTTCCGTCATAAAATTCATTTCCCCAACCACCATCCTGGCTATATGCACCCAACCCATCAAGCAGCAACGGTTCTCCTATCAGGATGCACCATATCCTCCTTCCTTTCCCCTGGCCTTTTCCTCAGTCCCAATTTCGTAGCATTAGCATCCGGCCTCTTTTTCTTCTCTGCAAATCTCTCCATCGCCAATTGAATAGCACTCTTCTTTGGCCCCTGATCCGCCTTCTTATCAAACTTCCCATTTCCATTCTTATTCTTCTTCTTATTCTTAGCATTAGGTTTCACAGCCGCCGTATCCTCTACCTCAGCTGCTTCTTCTTGTGGAGCATTCCGGGGGGGGTATTTGGCAGTAGCAGCTTCTTTCACGGTATTTACCCATTCTCCGCGTTTCCGCTTATAGAGATCAAGATGCCAATTTCGCCAGATTATTCGTCCGGTAAAGGACTCCCTCAACTGAACCTCCCGCTTTCTCAGGGTCTCCGCGACGCGTTCTGTGAGGATGAAGAGAGATTGTGTGCTTGCTGTCGAAGATAGCAAGGCGTCGAGAAAGTGCGAACCGATGGGTGACATGGCTAAGGTGAAGATGATGTCTTCGTGCTCGGGGGAGAAGAGGAATTTGTTTATTAGTTTTCGGCGGAAAATGGCTGCGGTGGAGGGATCCATAGCGGATTGGAGGATGTGTGATGTTGGTAGGTAGAGGGTGAGTGCATGGAGTGTCGGTTGTGGGAGGGCGAGGAGTGAGCCTTGGATGAGTGTTGATGGAGGTCCGGGGGTTGTTATCAGACTTTGAGCGAGTAGAGAACCATGTGTTTGTTGAGGTGTCGAGAGAAATTGTTTGGGTATGGCGGACCTCCTTGATTTCTTTGATGCCTCTTCACTCTGTTCAGGCATTTCTTGTACTTCCTCCGGCTGAGAGGCAGCAGTCGTATGTTTGATAAGAGCCTCGACATCTTCTATACAAGCCATCTTCAGAAGAAGTGTTTCTGGCTCAGAGCCATAAGCCGATCCAATCGCAGCTGTGAGTTTCTCGACAGACTTTGTAGACCGCCGCACATGACATCTTTCCATCAAAGTCTTGATGATAACCGTTCTGTTCCTCTCGACCAAGCCTGAAATCTGTGGACAAATCTGCTCAACTGCGTCTTCCAGATCCTCTTTACTGATTCTAGTCAAGACTTTCATAACAACATAACTCGAAATCTCATTTCGTGCTAATCCGGCAATTCTGTCCTTGAATGTAGTTTTGTAGATCTGCTTGAACAACTTTGCTGGGGCATATGTACATATCGTCTCGAGCAGGCGGGATCCAATTTGGTCATACATAATGCCGTTGATGAAGACAGCAGACGAGCTCCCTTCTGTCTCAACGTCGTCCGGGAGGAGAGAGGAGATGATAGTTTTCTTTTCGGAATTCGCGCCTTTCTTGCTATTCGGATTGGTGAGCTCAAGCTCGAGGAGGAGTTGTAGCGTCGGATTTCCAGTAGGATGCGTCGCCAGAACTCGGATGAACGACGCATCCATAGTAGCAACTGTATCCGAGATAATCTTCTCCACAGCGAACTGAAAAGATTCCGGGACAGCTCTCTTATTCAACGACACCTCCGTCGGCGTTGAATCCATGTTCGCAATCCCAACCTTCTCCTTCCTTTTACTCTTCAACAACGAATTCGTCTCCTCCTTCTCCAGCGGTCTCCCCGAAAGAATCACCAACAACACCCTCAACGTATGACTCGCAAAGCGATCCGTCAGTAAGAATGTCATTTGCCCCTCCAACTCATCCAACGCCGCCAGAAACAAGTTCTCCATACTTACATACTCCTCCTCCCCTTCCCCCTCGTCATCAAGTTCCATACCCCCCGAATTCTCCTTAGCAACATCCTCCCCCATCAGCTCCCCCGTCACTATCGCCGCACTCCTTACAAGCAGCATCTCTACACAATGACTCGCAAACCGATGCTGCACAAGATGCGCCACATTCCCCCCAAAGATCCCAAAAAGTCTCTTCTTCCTCCTCGGGTTACTCAACAGTATCAACCGTTCCATCAATCGCGAACACCCCTGACTACAAGCAATCTTCAGCTCCTTCCCCTCCGCCTCCCTCCAAACGCTCTCTATGAATAAATTGCGCTCCTCATCGGCAGGGAAGTCGTTGAGTTCGAGGAGCTCGTCGGCGCGGCGGAAGTATTCTTGTTCTTCGTCTTCGAGCATGCCATAGAAGGGACGTTCGATTGGGCCGGGGGCGTCATCTTGAGGTGGAAGGGTGTCGTCGAAAGCTATGAATGAAGCTTCTTCGTGGGGTTCTTGGGATCTTTGACGCTTTGGCAGTATAACTTCGTCTCCATTCTCGTTTTCGGGGTCGCGTTTGCGTTTCTTGTCTTTGGCCTCGCCTTTGCGACCGCGGTGCTTCTTTTCTTTTGGCATGGTGAGGATTGGTGGTGAAGTGTGCAAGAGTGAAGTTAATCCTGGATAGAAATTCTGGTGAGGAAACCTTTTTGTGGAGATCTGGGATCGGTTCGGAGGAACCTTATTTGGCACGCATAGGGACTCTTAATATCACGTGTCACTGGTCCTAATCGGGTTTGGTTTAAGTTACAACGTTGCACACAGTAGCATTAGTCATGTCGGTGATTTCCGCATTAGGAAACGCGCAATGCGGCCGCTAGAGCATTTCTAGCGCGCCGACCCCGCGCC
This sequence comes from Amylocarpus encephaloides, assembly GCA_019669835.1. NCBI lineage: Eukaryota > Fungi > Ascomycota > Leotiomycetes > Helotiales > Amylocarpus > Amylocarpus encephaloides. The sequence continues at coordinate 37,640 of MU251520.1, forward strand.
CCGCGATCTTCTTTACATCATCCTCGACATCGACACCCTCACGAATAAACAATGGAAGACTTCAACCAACCGAGTCCGGAACAAGTCGACACCCTCTCAAATAAACAATGGAAGACTTCAACCAACCGAATCCGGAACGAATCGACCTGCTCAAGCGCCTGGAAGAAAAAACTGGTAGTGTAACACCACACAATCCGACGATTGTTTCGAGCTTCAAACCGACTATCTAACACGAAAACCACTGCCGAGCTTCGAGCTACTCGAGCTACAATGGTTCCTTCACCGTATGCAAGGCATGGCAGGTGCTGTTGACTTTGAGTGGGATTATTGGCTGTACTCGGACTCAAACTCAGATAACGGTATTGAGGAGGTTCCTTGTCTTGGATTAGATGATGACGTTGAGGATTTCTCATTACTTTCTGAAGAGCCTCTATCCTCTCTAGCAAACCCATCAAATCATCCCCTTCATCCTAAGCATGTTACAGTAGAGGTAGAAGGAGATAGAGATAGGGAAGGAGGAAGAGACTTAGTTGTATAGTACGAACGAGGACATTCGGCACTTCTAAGCTTTTGAATGTATTTTAAACGAGTTGCTACGTTACTAGCTTACTAACAAGCTGTGCTTTGTATTACATCGTAGGTGGAAGTGATCTAAAATTGCAGGGAAAGTCAGGCTTAGCAGGGGTGAGGAAATAAAGGTTTGTTAGTAAGATAGAAACAAAGCTACGGTGGTAGCCAGCCCAAATTGTATGCTTATTGGTTATGATAGGACGGAAAGTTGACCGGGAAGTTGACCGGAAAGTTGACCGGAAGGTTGACCGGAAGGTTTACTGGAGAGGTCTGATGCTCTTTTAAGCGCACCCCTATTTCTGGCCCTACCAGCCCCGCCTACTCGGGTATGGACAGGGATTCGAAAACTGGCGTTCCAATGATGGCGGCCTGAACTATTGAAGGCAATTCAAGATAACTGCCAAGTATAATGGGACTCTGAGACCCATTGCCGTTTTGAATACTGAATATCGAATAGTCAACTAGAAATCAATCCACTTGATCTGACGCGCCGCATTGTCCTAGATAGAAGCGAACCGGAACCGGAACCGGAACTGGATCCTAATGCTTTCAGCAATTTTGTATGGTCCAGTATGGGTTCCCTCGACGGCCTGGATTATTTGCTGAGGCGATAAAAAGCTGAAAACATCTAAATTTTCTTCTTAAAAGAGTCCAGGCTCGGATGCCATCCATAAGCAGCGGAAACTTCACTGATTCTTTATTTCCCGTGGATCCAACTCGTGCAAGATCAAGATGCTATCAGAGATAAAGAACTACCAGGCCATTGCAGCGGAGAAAAGAGCCCAGCAGTGGGACAAGATTCCAAAAGACTGGCGAGTTCCTACGGAACGATTTCATAATGCGACTAACGTCATGGATATCCCACTTACCTGCGGGCTGTTAAACGAGACGGAATCCAGAATCACTTCTAACTACGACGCAACCGCTCTTCTTGAAAAGCTAAAGGCTGGAGTCTGGTCGGTTGAGCAGGTGACGGTGGCCTTTTGCAAAAGGGCTGCGATTGCGCAGCAGCTGGTCAGTTCGTTCAACACCTGCTGAAGAAAGCTTGCTAATCTTAAACCTGTGGCAGACGAATTGTCTGACGGAGATATTCTTCGACGATGCTATTGAACGAGCAAAGAAACTTGACCTGGAATACCCCCCAAAGTCTCGTGGCAAAGCCCTCCCGCCGCTGTTTGGGCTACCAATCTCCCTCAAGGATAGCTTCCAAGTTTGTGGATACGATACATCCACTGGGTTGGGTTGCTATGTGGGCAAGCCAGCAGAGGACAACAGCGCGCTTGCTGCTATGCTGATTGACTTGGGTGCGATTCTTTACTGTAAAACCAATCTACCCCAGTCAATTATGACTGGTGATAGTGACAACAATGTTTTTGGAAGAACTTTGAATCCTCGCAACAAACTTCTCACTGCGGGTGGAAGTACAGGAGGCGAAGGAGCCCTCCTTGCTCTTCGAGGCAGCATTCTCGGAGTTGGGACGGATATTGGTGGCAGCATTCGTGTCCCATCAGTCTGCAATGGAATCTATGGATTCAGGCCGAGCGTAGGTCTGGTTCCTCATGGTGGTGTGCGAGACCTCACCCCGCCAGGGACAGATGGTGTCCGTTCGACAGCTGGGCCCATGTCGACCTCACTCCGGGATTGCTCTCTCTTTCTCAAGTCGATACTCCAAGCAGACACTTGGATGTACGACAGCACTTCGATCTCGGTCCCCTGGAAAGATCTTCAACCTAGGCACAAGCTCCGGATCGGGGTTGCTCCACATGACGGCGTCTATACACCATCACCACCAGTTAGACGTGGCTTAAAGCAGGCGCTCGATCTTCTCCGTGGCAATAACGACATTCAAATCATTCCTGTCAACCTACCCGACGTCAAATTGCACTGCCGAGACCTCGTCAGTTATTTTGCACTATCAGGAAGTCATGTGAGCCCACCAGATCCCTAGCCTACGACCTTTAGACTGACAGAAAAAGCACTATTACGAACAATTCGCGCGAACAAGTGAGCCAGTCGTCCCGTCACTCCAGGCCATTGGCCTTTTATCGGTACCAGGAACGTCGTTGCAGGGCTTTTTTGATTTGAACGTCCGCCGAGCTGAGGCCGCAAAAACGTACCTCAAGCTATTTCGCGATCTCGATTTAGATGCGATTCTAATGCCTCCAGCACCGCATACGGCACTTCCTCTGGATTGCTGGACGAAAGCGACATATACTGGCCTGTGGAACTATCTCGATCATCCGGCTATTGTGATTCCCGTGGACCAGGTGCGAGACATAGACTCCGCTGACGATTTGAGCAACGCCAAATTCGGTCCGGATGATGAGCAGCTCTACAGTCTTTGTAGGCACCGCTTGCTACCCAAATTCTTGAGACTCAAGCTGACACATACTTCCATAGATACCGGCCCGGAACAGTACAAGGACGCACCGGTTTGTATTCAGGTGGTTGGATATAGACACAAGGATGAGGCTTTGATAAAGGCGGCAGCTGTACTGGACTCGATTATAAATAAAATCTAGAGTCGAGATATATTCCCAAAATTGTTTCTCATCCGCAATTGCTCTGAATCTATGAGCCACTGAAGCAAGTTGTATCAATGGAATCCATGACAGGACATGGTTTGTGTATTGAATCAAACCAACGACTAGTAAGATTCAGATCTCGCTCATGCCAGACTCTTGACAAGAATATCTTGGTTGCCTTTCGCAAGAACGGAGCATAATGATCGACGTAATCGTCCACACGCTGGAGCGTCTCGAAGCGGAGGCTCCTGTCTCGAACCTCGACAGCTGCGACGATGAATGGTAACGCCACAAATCGCAGCGATCGCTTCGTGACTCGTTTTGCCATTTCCAATTCCATCATCGCTTCCTTGGACCATATTTCGGCCTGAACATCCTCGCAACCAAATGGAAATCGCAACCGGTGGCCCACTAGGAGCGCTCCTAGGCGATACACCTTGGCTTGCGCAAGAAGGTTGACAATATCTGCCGACTCAAACTGCTCGACAAGTTGATCCGAGTGAGATGGCTGCCATGACTCCACCACGGTATGGATGACATCTAGCTGCTTTTGCAGGCGAGCCAGAATGCTCACGTCTGTGGTATGGAGAAGCGAGTTGCTGATTACACAGAGATCATGGTAGTAGGGCAAGAGAGGTAAACAGAGGCCAAGGCGGCGGTCAACCACCAAGGCTGGGATCTGAATGGTTGGGGTCGGTTTTCGCCGATAAACAAGACAGTCCATGGTCTCCAGTAGGACCAGAAAGCTCAGCCACGGATCTTGGTGTTCATCGGCCATTGTTGTTCCCACGAATGGGTTTGTTGTGCCGAGACAGTAACGGCAGATGTCTGGAACTCCCACCCCGATGGCCAAGTATATCGAGAAGGCCAGTACACTCCCCAGAGTGTGGCATAAGACGGAGTCCTGTGAACGCACAACAGAGAGTGACCGTAGCGCGGTCATGGCCTTTGTTATGTAGCCGACACAGGTACTCATGTCCATGTCCATGTTCGTTCCAGAGCCAGATTGAAGCTGCCTGAGCGTAATAGCACAGGCAAGGTAGGCATCCTTGAGGAAGGACGGGGCAGCTAGCAGCTGGGTCGCGAGTGAATGTTGCTGCTCGGCTTGAAAGCTCGAGGACACCACGGAGTGATCTAGGCTTTCAGGCTGGCTGAGGAGAGACAGCAACCGCTCCTTTTCCTCGGGTGACAGGTCGGGAAGGGCGCCCAAAGACGACAAACATGCGTCGATACCAAGTTGGTATGGCTCCAGCTTTCTGCCTTTGCCCGATGTCATTCTGGAGGAAAAGTCCTTCTCAGGATGTGTCCTTCTCCCCACGCGCCGCACCGGCCGGACTGCCAAACAACCCAAGCCCAGCCTTTCACACCGTGCACAGTGGGATGCGGTCGTTGCACGCTCACATCGTTCCTTAAGCTCGTAGCATCGGTCGCATGCCGTTCTCCGGTTTGGGTTCCTGGTGACAGACGACTCCATTCCGCTTGGAGAGGGTGGTGTAGAAGATCGCGATACCAGGATTGAGGTGACGTTGGACTAGATGAGGAACGAAGAGGTTGAAAAGGGAATAAATTGTTCTGGGTGACAAGAGTTGTATTTTCTACGGAGCGTAATCAGGCTTCCGAAACTTGCCCCTGAACTACTGTATAGGAACTCCGTAACAAGCGCCTCTTAAAGTAAGGCACCGCCCGCTAGCAAAGTGTGATAAAACTCTAGAGGTATTCCCTTATTAGCCTTTGTCGTCCTTTTAAGAACCGATCGTAGAAGTATCGGTTATAACCTTCCTAGAGGTATTCCCTTATTATTAACCTCTGTCGTCCTATTAAGAACCGATCGTATAACGGTTCTCTATAACCTTCCGTGAGTAAAGAGTAAAAATAAATTAACAACTCTCTCTATCTATTCTAAGGTAGGACTTATTTAGGGAATAAACGCCTCGTAATTCTATTTCTATATAAAACATCTCTACCTCTTCTATCGTAGGACTTATGAAGGGAATAAACTTCTTGCCCTACTACCGTCTCATGCAAACATGAAAAAAGTGCAGCAGAAACGCGGTCCTGTTCTGACCATCAACTATCTCTGGGGTCACACGCTGTTTGCTATAGTCCAAGCAACAAAACCCAGGGTTGTACTCTCATACCGGCAGCACGATTAAATGGTGGCTGCCATGTCCCTGGAGGTGTGGCTCAATCCTGGGATGTGCGAAGTAGACTGCTGTATGTAAACAGTAACTCGTGGCAATGAGGCTGATTGGATTAGCTGATTTCGAGGCAGTCAGGCTTCCATCAGACCACAGTGTGAATGACCCTTGAGTTCAAACCTTCTTCTACTGTGCCAGAACATAGACATCCAGGATGAAGCATATCAGACTTTGAAGGGCACTTCTGGGTTGTCAGCCATATCTGGGCCCACATGAGGCCATATGTTTTACTATTCCCCATAGTATACTATGTCCATGGTTAGCCATACTGTCTTGTAACCCATCTGAGGCTTCCTTTCTCCCTTTCTCCCTTTCTCCCTTTCTCCCTTTCTCCCTTTCTCCCTTTCTCCCTTTCTCCCTTTCTCCCTTTCTCCCTTTCTCCCTTTCTCCCATTCTCTCTTCCTTACTCACTTCCTTTCTTCCTTTCTCCCCTTCCCCCTTTCACCTTTTCACCTTTTCTCGTCCCTCCCTTTCTTCCCATTCTGTAAATTCTCCATTTCTCACAACCCATTCCCAATGCACTGATTCCCCCCTGGACATTCGAACCCCCTTCCCGTCTCCCCGCAGTCTTCTGGCATTGGTGCCCAAGCAAGCTTGCATATAGCCACATCAACGCCAACCTGAGTTCAGTCGCCGGTGTGACCCTGAAACCAATGGAAACATCTCACCCCAGCACAAACGGATCTCTCCCTGGCATCATCGTCAATTGTTGGATTGCACCACGTCCCATGGTCACACCCTTTGAGTACCACTTCACACTTCACACCACTCCACACCACTTCACACCACTTCATACCACTTCATACCACGTCACAACTTACAAGTTCACAAGTTCATTCTCTCGTGCCCGGCATCCATCAGCAGAAGCGAAAGGCTTCGTGCCGGCAACTGCATCTTCTTTGGGAGCGTTCATCCATCCTGGCATTCCTAGCATTACGTTGTACAACGTTGTATACAGATTATACGGATTATACGGATTATAGCGATTATACGGAGCGATATACGGATTGTACCGTGGCACGGACCACGCACACTGGTTATCCGATATCCTGGTTATCGCCTCTTCTCCACTCCGATACTCCTGCTGCCGACCAACCTTTGTATTGAATTGTCAAAGCATCACGCAGCACAACACCACCGCTCGACTTCTCCATTCGTTTTCCATTCGTTCTCCATTCATTTCCCTTTCGTTCTCCATTCGTTCCCCTTTTGTTCTGCATTCGTTCTTCGAGAAGTCGGTCCTCGTACTCCGCGGCATCCTCCAGTCAACTATCAAATTAACTGTCTGCTGTATCTCCACGCACAAGCGCACAAGCGCACAAGCACACAATCATCTTATCTTCACCTTCCGAGCCAGAGCCGCAGGATTCCGTACCGTCGCGATCCATCACTCGTCGAGAAGGTCCCGCCACACAGGGCAGAGCAACGAGGACCTAGGAAAAGGCAGAAGACAACACGGCACACGCGGGCGCACGCGGGCGCACGAATCGCCCAGTTCCCCCAACTGTGAAAAGATTCTTCTCGCAAATACGAAGTACCACGCCACCTAAATTCCTTCTGCTCACCCCTCGTTCGACATCCCTTGAGATATCATTCTTCACCTCTCCAGGATATTCGGGAGGAAGTCCACCCCTTCCTCCCGTTCACATCCCTCGATCCCACCACCCCACGCAGACGGTTCGCCATGGATAATCCACAAAAAATCACAATTACCATCTGCGGTGATGGAGGTTGCGGAAAGTCCAGTATAACTCTTCGCCTAGTTCGCTCACAATGGACGCACGAATACGACCCCACAATCGAAGACTCCTACTCGCTGACGCGGACGATCGATGGCCAGACCTACTACCTATCACTGACGGACACCGCGGGCCAAGAAGAATATCGTGGCATGTGGGCATCTTCGAACTTACGGTCTGATGCGTTTCTGCTGGTCTACGACATCACGAATCCCTCCTCGCTCGATGTCCTTCAAGAATTCAATGACCTGATAGACATCGAAGCCGAGACTCGGATCGATGCGTGGGAAAATGCTAGGGATCAGAAGGGAAGGAAAAAAGACAAGGACCCTATGGGACCTGTCAAGCCAATCAAAATTGTAGCCGGCAACAAATGCGATTTGCAAGGAAGTCGGCAGATTCCTGCGCAGAGAGGTTTAGAATGGGCTCGCCAGAGAGGATGTGGGTTCATGGAGACGAGTGCGAGGAACACAGTCAACATCGAGGAGACATTCGCCCTGATTGTACGAAGGGTGGTCGAAGCTAGAAGGATAGCCATGGGTGGTACCCCTGCTGGCACTGGTCTGGATGGGAGTGGGATGAGTGAGAAGGGACGAAGGAGCTTGCTTAGCTTGGGACGACACCCAAGTACCGACGCACTCGGCACAAGGAGAGCTGTCACTGCACCCTTGAGCCCGTTACCTGGCGGCCCGGAGAAACAATTGGCCTTGGAGGATGGCGACGGAGGTTCCACGAGATCGCGATTTCGCGCTGCTTTGAGAAAGATGACTTGTTGGCGATGATGACGATACGAAGCGTGTTGGACTATGATGCCTGTCACGATAGTGAGCGAGATAACTTCTGGAGCGAATTTGCCGGGGCTTGCGGATGCACATTACACGCGGGCTTGTACTTTTGCTCTTAAGAATTGCTTGGTAGTCCTCGTAGGTTTGGAGGAAGGTTAGGAAATGCATGGAACACAGGATAGCATGGAGCGCCGGATTGATTGATGGAATTTTCGACGGAGCTTTTAAGCGGATTACCCCTTTTGTTTGTATAAATTATGATGGTCCTAATGGATAGTGAGTGGGGAGGATGGGGAAGATTTGGGAGGCTGTTGTGTTTGACATATCGAGAGGTTGCAAGAGGAGAGACTGCGTCGCAAGACGCATCTGTGGAATGAACGGGATTTCAAACATCGTATCAGGGTCGTTGCCTCGTGTCTGATCTGTCTAGAGGTCATCATTCAAGACTTCGTCGGCTCGCACTGTAGACTTTTAGCGAGTGACTGCTCGAAGTTAGCATTCGACCCCTTACAATCCTCCCATTCATCCCGCCAATCGAATCCGTCAACATCGTGAACATGCATTCCGCAATGCTTGTCTATTCCGACAATGAAGCTCAATCTTCTCCAGCGGACAACGACCACCTAAAGGGAGGAGAAGTCGTGTCGTTACAGACCACAGCATGCGAGATAGTAACGTATTCCTCTTATTTCCCCTCCATATCCTCAAGTCATTTTTGTGATCGAGCATTGACGCGGGTAAACTCTCCACGATTTCTTCTTCGCCATGGGGCGTTACGTCTGGTATGGATACAATATCGATATCACCAAGCCTGCTTCAGGAGATCCTAAAGTGACGCCGTACTGCTATCGACCATGACGAGATCCGTGTCGTCGAGATGTAGCCCGGTCCACGCAGTGGTGAATGTGACAAACTCTCCAACTTCAGTCTCCGGGGCGAGTTGCCCACAGTACAGCCACGATGAACTCCGAGTTCGTTGTGAGATCAAGCATGTTCGAAGGTTGGAGGCTCTTCTCGGCACCTTCGTACACCTAGTGTAATCTATCGGAGCGAAACTAGATCATAGCCAACGAGTTGTTCGATTGTTATGATACCTCGAATGGTTTCACCGCTCTTGTGCCACTCCGGGAAGCCAACAGCAAGAGACTTGCTTGGATCGATAGGCTGGGATTCAGCCGGGCACATATTGCCGTCACGATAAGGCAGTAAATAGGTGTGGAGAGCCTTCTGGACGAGGACTTGCGATGTGGAACGTATTCAAGGCTCGATTGCCATACGCCTATAAAACCACCCTGACAATACTAACCCCCTCTGGAGCTTAGCGAGAACCCGCTTCGTCGTCCACGAGTAACTCTTCCTGCTAATTACTGTCCACACACCCTCACAAATCCACAAAAGCCCTTTCCTTTCCTCGATTTTTTAGTCTCTATCTTCTCCCTTCGACAACCCGTTCGCACTCAGCCCTCCACTATTGGCGTGATCGATCGTGCAACTAGTCAGACCAGCATCTGGAGACTTTGACTTGCGTCGTAGCGAGTTTCCTTACAGGTTGACAGGACACCTTCTATAAAATGCACCCATCACTTCTTCCTTGGACTGGACACCCGTTTCCTCTCCTTCTGTCGATATCCCAGCGCTGACTTCCTTCTTCCCTCGACCTCTTTCTTCCTCGCTCCTTTCAACCGCTCCTCTTCCTCAGGTCTTCTTCTTTCCGACCACTCCTGGTCGAGGATCCTATCGTTCTCTCTGCGCAGTGCATTGTATTCCTCCTCTGCTAGTTTTGTTGCAGCAGAATTCTTCTGTCGTTCCTGGACCTTCTCGTAGACGTCTTCCTGGGTACGCGTACGCAAGCCTCTTGCAATCCGATCCGCGTTGTATCTCCGCTCGTCCTTCGCCAGTTGCAGCCGGACGGATGTTGTATTTGGCTGCCCCATGAGCTCGATTGTCTTTGTCAACATTTCGCCTTGGAGTTGGATTTCGACCTCTATTGAATCAAGTGTAACATTGAGATCCTTGCGTCTCTCATCCAACATCGAGGCCAGCTTTTCCCGCGCTGAAACCTGACACTTTCTCACAATCACCCTGAACCATTCCGATTGATCCCGTATCGCCTTGGCAGCCTTGTGCTTTTGTACATGTCGTGTTGTTGTTTTTTGCAACGGCTCCCCAACCTTGATCCAGATATCTTGAAACAATCTTTCGTTCAACTGTGGTGAGTGTCGCACGAGGACCAAGGTGATCTCAACATCTCTCTTGTCCCAAAGTTCCATAACTCTGATGCCGTAATATAATACATGCTCAGGTCGGAACTCAAGAGTCTCGAGGCCTTCGAGCCCGAGAAGTGTATTCCACAATGTTCCTAGAGCGTCCTTTCCAGAGGCTTGTAGACGCACCGAAGCATCCGGAGACTCCGGATCCACGATCGAGATTCCCTTGATCAAATTCCGCAGCTCGGGCCTAGTCGAGTAATAAAAACCAAGGAATTCATACCCATTGGTGAAATAGAAGGTATTCGACGAATAGAACACCCCCACCGCCTCTCGGTGGACCTTCCTGCATACAAGTAGCAGGCCGAGCCCATGATGTCGTTTAGCGCATGCGCAGCGGTGGGTGTTGATTTCTTTGCAGGAGGCCGTCGCGCGGTTGAGGTCTTCCATGGTGAGTGAGGTGCCCATGTAGGGGAAGGTCAGACGCGAGTTGATGAAGGGTGGGGGCTCTGAGGCGTCGGTTCGGGAACGAAGGGGGCAGTGAGAGACATGGCGGAGGTGATAGGGAGAGATTTGGGCGCTGAGGGTGTAAGTGTAGATCTTTCGGCGGAGTTCGGGAGGGAGGGTGATTAAAGTTGGGGGTAAGGCTCTGTAGGATGGGTTGTTAGTGGTACGGTCCTCGACATCGCGTGGTGTCGATGTGCTTTCAATGGAACTTCACTATGGGAAGGAGGGGGAGCGTGGTGGATTTAAGCGAAATAAGGGGATTTGAAGCGGATGGATGTTTACCTCGTCGGGACCTTAAGGCTCAAAACTTTAAGGCCCGCTAAGTTGCTGACTTCCACCACGACACTTTTCGAAGCGGCCTCGGGACTTTCAAACTGCGAGTCCTCCATTCCTTTACGTTTGGGGGGTTCTCTCGATCGCAAAGTTCTCGATGCGTATATTAACCATGGACAAGCCCAAAACAAAAGCAATTTACCCCCTTCGCCTGGATCTTTCAAGTCGAGATCTTCGAAAAATAAAATCTCTAGAAGTGAGGCATACAAAATGGGTTGTTAACTTATATATATGCGATGTGACAACAAGGGTTGAGTCATCCGGCCAAGCGAATGGATTGGGTGGGTGGCTCGGGCTTATAGCTGGACTGCGGCTGAGGCTGGACTTTGGTCGTTAGGGGCTGGAGCCTGGAGGTTAGATTTTAGGAAGGAAGAGAAGTTGCGAGTTCATGGATGGAGGATGGAGGAGGTGATGTGGATTATGCTGTGGATTCGTGGTGCGAGTTGTTGTTCGTGGGTGGGATAGGGGTTGGTGGAGTGTGATTGATTTCTTGCGCAAGCGAGGGACTAGCGACGGGAGCGAGAGGAATTGTGATTGATGACTTGGTGAGCGCATTTGCCTACGAATTGATATATCTATTTTTACTTGGCAATTTTCTTATCTATTGCAGAATGAGGGGTAATCCTGTACCTATTCGCGAAGTAACTTCCAGCTCTTCCATGACATGATAATAGTTCCACCCCGTCGAGCTCAATATTTGTTCTACCTCAACTCCCCTTCAATAGCCCCCCCCTTTAATAGCCTCCCCTTTACCTCCGTAATAGCCTCCCGACCTCAATCCATATCCCCACCAACCTCCTCAATAGCCCTCACAAGCCCCTCCACAGTCTCACTCCTCGTCTGTACATTAACCACAACCCTGAACATCAGTCCCCTCTCCCCAGGCGCATAATCAACCATGAACCCTCTAGGCACCAATTTCTTCACGATATCGCTTGTCCTTTTGCCATTTTGTTCTTTCCCTTCCTTCATCTCCCCATTCTTTGCATAGTAGAAGCAAACCTGCAAACAAGGCGGCGGATCATCAGAAACGAGGAGGAAGTTAGGAGAAGAGGTTAGCAGGGAAACGAAATAGGCGGTTGTGTCGAACGCGTTGTCGATCTGGCTTGCGAAACCGGAAGACCCGTGATAAACCCAGGAGAGGGCGAGTTTTAGGGAGTCGCCGCGACGTCCGCATTGCAGTGTTAGATCTGCCAAATCCCAAACTTCCTCATTTGCTGCGCTTGAATCTGGATCGTCGGAGTGGAACAGATAACCCGCTGGTAAAGTGTTCGCCTTATGGAAAACCTGCATATCTGGCCCAAGGAGGAAAGAACAGGTAAGGGGCACATTTAGCATTTTATGTGGGTTCATGGCTATACTATCCGCCAGCTCACTACCCTCCATTTTATGTGCATGTTTAGGAGAGAAGATGACAGGTGCGCCCCAGGAACCGTCGATGTGCAGCCAGAGGTTATGTCTTTTGCACACTTGAGAGATTTGAGTGAAAGGGTCGAAAGATCCGAGGACTGTGGTTCCCGCTGTGGCGTTTACGTAGAAGGGCGTCTTTCCCTCGTCTTTACTTTTCTTTACAAATTCCTCCAACTTCTCAGGTATCATCCTCCCCTTATAATCCACAGGTACGGGGATTACAGCATTGGTACCCAGCCCGCACATCTGCGTGGCTTTCTCGAGACTGTAGTGTCCATGTGCCGACGTGAAGATGACGAAGTTGTGAGATTGGTTCCCGAGGGTACGGGTCGAGGGATAGAGGGTGTTGCGGGCGATGATTAGGGAGGTAGTGTTAGAGGCGGAACCACCTTGTGTGGAGATTCCACCGGAACGGGGGGAGGTGAAGCCATAGAGGGAGGCGAGGGAACGGGAGGTGGTTTTTTCGAGGATGGTTAGGGCGGGGGAGACAGCGTAGACGTGGACCTAGGAAAGAGGTCAGGGGAATGTTGATGGGTGGAGAAAGAGGGGATAGTACGTTTGTGTTTAAGACTGCGAGGAGGAGTTCGGATACTACTCCTACCTATTTGCCATGCCGTTAGCAATGCTGTACATTAAAACCCACTCAAGGTCCTGAGTTTAGTCAACTTACAGCATTCGTACTAGCATACAACTTATCCAAAAAACCCTGATCCCATGTATTAACACTATACCTCAACACCTTCTCCACCACCTCCAACAACCCCTCTTTGCCCTTCCCATCACCGGGAAGTGAGAAACCCATAAGATCCATCAGCTTCTGAGGAGGGTGGTGCTCTACAAGAGCAGCTCTTGGACTGCTTCCTGGGATTGAGACGCCATGGCCCGTGAACTTTGAGGAGGCGTCTGAGTCGGCTTGGCGGATAAAGGGGATGATTAGTTGCTGTACGGCTTTCAGGAGCTAGAGAGGCTATTAGCTTGGGTCGTTGAATTGATTGAGAATAATGTGATGGCTATAAACTCACTTCATCCACTTCATCAGCTCTATTCAGAAATTTGGGCTCAGCCGAACCATTTCCAGGCGGAGGTTCGTCACTTTTAGACGCCATATCTATACTTCAGTAATTGGACTTCAGCTAAATTGTATATATGAATATAGATAACTTGGAAGGAAATGAGTTACAGATGAAAGAGTCATCATCGGGTAAGAATGGAATTTTGTGCCGTGCTCCATCTCCCTTACACGTGACAAGCAAGAAATCCACCTGCATATCCCATAGCAGACTCCTTTTACGATTTTTTTTTCTAGAAAGGGACTCTTCTAGTTCACTACGTGGGAGAGGGGTGTGTAAGTTGGGTTTCGTGGTTGGGCTGGAAATGCCCTCAGAGTGTGACATCGAAACAAAATAGCAAGATATGCAGCCAGGCGGGCCACGTTGCAAACTTCATATGATGTATACTTGGGTAAGTACGAAAACGATATTGTTGAGTACAGAAGATCACTCGCTCTTTTGAGACAGGTTAACAACTTCATTGTTCCTCTCCCATAGCCCGGCTAGCTAATGAGCTCCCAGCGGGAAGTCCTCATTAGAGCGGAAACATGATGTGACTGGACTTGGGCAAGTAACTCGTAATAGATCTCCGGCGAGTCGCCTGGAAACTGATGACCATTCTATGAAGAAAGATTATTGCGGTCCGAAGAGAGATTGGGTACGATGCGTTGGTGATTAGAAGCTTCGAGCGGTAACGAACAAGACACATTGGGGACGTTCTGCCACCAAACTTGATGGGCGGGACGTCTATTGTTCTATCCAGCGCTTTTATCACGTACTCACTGGCGCCAACCTCGTGTAAGAAATATTTAGAAATTCAGGACAGGCGGCACGTGGTGAGGAACATCAATTATCTTTCCTTCGCATCACCTATGATGCTCCTCGGACTTGCTCCCGAGAAGGAAGTCCTCCCATCCAAAAATAAAGGTCTCTCAATCTGGAAACTCCATCGATTCCTCCGCTTCTCTTAAAATGAGAGGGAATATTCTTAATTACATATCCGCCCAGTGTTGTATAAACCCCCAGAAGCAATTCTAAAACTCCTCCCTCCTTTCCTTGAAGACCATGATGCTGTCGCTACGGGAAATTGGCTTAGTTGCCGGCGGCGGCGGCAGCTATTATATATCAGTGCATGTTCGAGGGCAATGGGGGGGGAGAACATACGCTTGTTGACGGTCTTGGAGTCAAAGGCAACGACCTCTCCGGCAGCGTTACTCATTGCTGGTGCCTCTGCTGTGACTTGTGGGTTTCTTGCAACAATGTCTGTTACAGATTGTTAGCCTCGTGAAAATGAGTGTCGACCGAAGTGGACCAGATCACGAAGAAACGGAGAAGAAATAGTGGCGCCTTGAACTCCCAAGTTGGATATAGGGACAATCACAAGCTCCACCGATTTCTAGACCTCGTAGAACAATCTTATAATAGAATAAAGAACCTACCATCCATACGGGCAACGAGACTGATTGGGCTAGCAACAGCAACAGCGACCAGGGAAAGAAGAGCGACGACTGAGAATTGCATGTTTGCGGTTGTGGGTGTCTAAAATTGACTTGGAAAAAAGAGCGTGGATGTTAAAGGTCGTCCGGCGACAAGTCTTGAGAAGTAATAGAAGAATATAAGAGAACGAAGGAACGTTGTTTTGAGCGAGTACAGATGAGAGTGAATGAAGAGATGGAGAGCAAGAAAGTCTCGAGGGAAATGCTATTTGTATTTGAATTGCCAAGGAGATCAACTGGTCCCCCTGTGCCTCGTATGCTTACTGGTTCCAGGTCTGTTCTTTCGCCGCTCGGATGTTGAAGGTTTGAAAGGGGAAACGGAAACGGACGTCGTTCAGAGGACGCCAAGGTGATTCCGGGAGTGTAGCAAAGACTGTCAAGAGAAAGTCTAGACTCCGACTCTAGACATCAAATTTGCGAGCATTGGAGCTGGTGGGCTGGGGTTCGGACTCCATCTCGACTCCAGGTTGGACGAGAGTGGATTCCAGGAACATTCTGTAGGCATTTTCTCGGTCAAGCATTCGGGTATGGCGACGATCAAGAGGTAGTGCGACCGCCTCAGTTCCATCATCATGATGTTGCTTGCGCCAGGCGCCTCACCTTTTCCCTGTGCTTCACTCAGCCGTAAGGTCTCCTCTCAGGCTGTCACTGGTCCGGATCCAACAGCTTCAGTTGAAAGACTGAAGTTCAGTTCCTCAGAATGTCACTCGCTTAGATCTGAACGTCGGTACTCGGTTTCAGCCTCGTCTCAAGTCGTCGCTCTCACCAACATCCGAACCTCCCCCCTGGAGTCGCTTGACTCGCTTCTCCGTGCCCCAGTCCCCCGTCATGACCTATCATCTTATGGCACGCTCTAGCTACCGTGCCAAACCCACTCAAACACAAACGCCTGGAAGTAAGCTTCTACCCTGCTCCATATTCAATCTCCTATTTTGAGAAATGTACCAATAGCCATCGAGCTTACGGGCAATGCGGCGGTGCAACCCCCTCGATACGTACCGCTGGCAACACGCCGGAACTTGGACATCCGACGAGCCGAGACTCTCGACCATGGGATGAAATCATAAATCAAGAAAATGTCAATAGAGGAAGCCGATGTTGTGATGGTCCAATCGAAAGGGGAAGAGCGTTACTCTTGGCCAGGATTCAATCTTTTGTCCAACATCGATGATAAAGATACGAATGCCATCTGATGATCTGAAGGATTGATCTGAGAGTTTTCGGACGTGGCTGTCGCTGTCGAACATCAAAAGTTGAGAACGAAAAGGGGTTGAGGATCGTTGTTGACGATGAGATGATGTGGTGTTTCAAGTTGTCCTCGGATCGCCTCAGGGGAGAGGAGGTCGGTGTTGGAAAATTGAATGATTGACACCCGTGACTTGGCCTCACGTGATAGACCTCGCTAAGTAGCGAGCAAGCTGCAAGGACCCACTCTTTTCTCCTGCGACTTCGTACCCCGCGACATGATGGCCGGGAACCCCGCTATCAACAACCTCATTCCTTCTCCGAACTTCTATCCAAGTACAACAATCCGCTCCTTTTCCTCCCACGCGCGCTTTCCTTCAGAATACAGATTGAATCAATTTCAATTCCTTCTACAGCCGAGATTTCTTCGCAAGTACCTTCATCATGGCTTCTATTGAGCATTGCCTCTATTGTTTCGAGGCTCTAACCACCAATCTCGAGAAACGCAACGCAATGTCCCTTGACCAAGTGCAGACTTCTTGGGATGCGTTTCCTAGGGGACTTCTTGAGGATGAAGAGGAGGAAAATGAGATAGCTTCTATTTCGTCATCTTCATCCTTGGATCCTACCTCCATCGATCCTTCAGCTCGTCCCACACCCCGTCATCCTTCGGTGCAGAGAGTATCGGAGAGCAGGAATAGCTCAAGCTCGAGTGCAAGTGGCAGCTCAACGCCTGCAAGTATTAGTAGCAATAATCTCGGTCCGGAGAGCGCGGCGACAACACCAGCAGGTAGCACGGCAAGCTTCGTGCCCGTAAGGCTACACCCAAGGCGGACGAGTCAGCGAGGTGCTGAGGTCACAGAGAGTCCCTTGTTTGTAGGTCTTGAGGGGTTCTATATCAATATTTCTGCTTTGAAAAACTGATCTCCTCCCCTAGGTAACCTGGAACACCCTTTCGTCGACTTCGTCACATACCCGCTCTCTACGCGGCTGCATCGGAACATTCGAAACCCTTCCGCTCTCCTCTGGTCTAAGCTCCTACGCCTTGACCTCGGCTCTCCAAGATCACCGCTTCCCTCCCATCGCCCTCCACGAACTTCCAACCCTCGAGGTCTCAGTCACCCTTCTCACTGACTTCGAGAATTGCAAGGACGCAATGGACTGGGAATTGGGCATACACGGGCTGCGGATTTCATTCTATGCGAAAAATAAGAGATTTGGTGCTTGCTATCTTCCGGACGTGGCTGTTGAGCAGGGCTGGGATAAGGAGGAGACGATTGTGAGTTTAATGAGAAAGGCAGGGTGGGGAGGGCGTAGGGAGAAATGGGACGAGGTAGGAGATTTGAAATGTGTTCGATTTCAAGGCAAGGCGGAGAGTGCGGGGTGGGAGGATTATAAGGAGTGGAAGGACTGGGTCGATAGAGGCAAAACCGGGAAGAAATAGATGGGTATAGACTTGAGGAGTTCGAGGGTGTAGATGGTTGATCAAGGCACGGTTTTCAAGCTAGAGTAGGATTGGGACATGCGTTGGGGTTCGATGCGAGTGGTGCTTGATCTTGTTGCTTTTTTTTTTTCCAACATGGCAAGTCGCTACGCATCTTCCAATCCGCATTGGACTTTATAGTGAGTAAACTAATTAAATATTACACCATGTAGTGGATCTTCTGCTTTGAAACGCCCACAATCTAGGACCGCGTACTAGTATGTCCGTCCCCTCGCAAGCCGCTTTCATAAAGTCTCGCTTAGGTACCGAGATCTTTGCGAGTCTCTAGAGTTTTATCAAACAAGAATTCGACTTGACGTGGCGCCCTTTCAAGCAATCCTAGATTTCCATGTACAATAGAAGCTATTCGTCGTCTGGATAACCAACACAACCACACTTACGCGTGGAAAGCCTAGCGTTTTAAATAGTGGAAAACCACCAAGGGTTCCCACCAAAACCAATGTTGCTTAAATGGCTAAGTACGAATACAGTGGACTTGGGGTAATCTCACCAGGGTGGTGGTACTTCGGAGTTGCAAGATGGGACGGGTTCAGGTTTCGCTTCATCCCATTCTTATTCTCGTTCAAATTCACTTCTCCTTGCTCGTGGTGTAGAGCTATGGGACAATCATTCCATCCATCATTTCTACTGATCTTACTACTTTCCTATTAACCACACGTAACGCATTTCCCAAGGTCACCCAAATTATTCTCCCACGGAATATCCTCCTCGGGGCTCGTTTAGTCAACTGCGAGCGCCCGCAGAGGAACCAGGACGATCGATTGACCTTCGCCCCATGGTTTGCAAGCCTACCCCCGTTGTCAGCGGCTCAGGCGTTGGGCTCACATAGGCGCCATTGATATGTGCCACAAGGAAGCCCATGGAAAACCCAGTCGATTTCCGCAGGCAATAGACACGCAGAAAGACTTTGGAAGCTTCTCGTAATTTGTGTGTGCGTTTTGTTGTCGATTTAGGTTTTTTGGTTGGAAGCCTGATCTGAGAGGACGATGGTGAGAAATTAGCTCTTGAGATACAAATTTCAACTACGAGTATACATCTGACCCGAAAGTTAGAGCAGGCAATATGAGGATTCTACCTATGTAAACACTGTCTCTGGGATCGTGGCCGTGAATGTGACGAAGTGAAGAAATATACTACTATTCTCTGATACCGCATAGCTGCTCCAGAGAAGCTCGCTCTCGACATGGTTTCATACACCAGACGTACGGCGGGTCAAGAGAGCCAATAGAAAGCTAGAAGAGGGTTTAAGCATTTCAAACAAGAGTGGGCTATTGTCTCTCCCAGACTAGCAAAGGAGCAGATAAGTCCGCATCATCGCTCTTACTGTGGCTCTTAGATACGACCCATATCAAGAAAACGCATTGTCCGTTTCGCGCTAATACGAATACCAGGCAGCCCATCGGATTCTTCTCCTTGACATGCTAGGTAGAAAGTTTCATTACCAACACTGATAAAGTTGACCAAGGCAAAGAGTTAAAGTAAGAGAATACGTAGTAAGAAGGCCACGTAAAGTAGATAGTTTAAAGTTAAATCAATCGATTCCTATACTAATCCTTAAACGTCTAAAACCAAGGAGGGTTTAAAAGACGCTAAAGTTTATATCTTTTTACGTAAGTAGAATGGTTATAAAAGGGGTAGGGCACATGTAAAGCGGAGGGTAGGACAAAGATATATTTAGATTATAGGTACTCTTTTCACGATTTAATGTATAAAACAATATAAAAGAGTATTCTAAAAATATAGGGGACACTTTGAATACCTCGACTAAAAGGGAGGGTAATATTAAATTAAAATTAAAAAGGACGAATAGCCGATAGAGCAAGCGGACTTATCTTTTCCCTCAACGCGTCATCACGTGAGAACGCGAAAACAGCAACCTAAGCAAACATGCCGCCTCCATCCATCAAACCTTACCCCTCCATCACACCCCATCACACCACATCTCACGATCAACCCATCCCTCCTCTCGTTTCACAACCCCCAATCACCCTCACGTACAAGACAATGGCCGAACCCCTCAGCACGCCCCGTATTCTCGCGCCCCATCTCGACTCCTTCACCTCTCGCATCGTCCGCCTCATCGGACAGGTCGAACAGCTTCGCGGCGAACAAGCCATCGTGGACTGCGGCGGGAAGGTGACCGTGGTGTTGAATCGGGATGCTCATCTGACGGTGGGACACGCGGTGGAGATGGTGGGGAGGGTCAATGGGGATTTGAGCGTGAAGGTGTTGAGGGCGACGGATTTGGGGAGTGCGGGGAGCGTCGGTGAGTGATGTTTGCTTTGGATGTTGATGTCGGGGTTGGAAGCCGGACGGCGATATAGGTCGTGGGTATTCAGAAGAGAAAGGATGCTGACGGTGCAATTGCGCCCTAGATTTCGATGCCATAAACGCAGTTGTCGACGCTACACATCGGTACAAGGAGATCTTCTACACGGCCGATTGATCGAGATGCCCCCATTGCCAACGGCCGGAAGGCCGAGGATGACGTGACAGTTACGAGGGGATGAGTAGGCCGTTGCAAGGAATCGGAGCAGTCATTCGGAGGACAAGCATATCGCATGGAATGAGGCGTAGCTATGGTGGTGATATTGAGTCGTGCCTGTGAAATACCATCGGGCATTTGAGAGTCAAGAGCTTTGATTAGCTCGACACTAGGACATAAATACCACTGGGACTTTCAGCAAGAAGCTGTGCAGACTCGCACTCTCGACGCGTCCCACCTTGGCTATTTTCATTTGGCATTGTAATCGTTCCTTCTATAAGATGTAAACGATGAAACGACTAAAGTAAAGCCCGCAGACTTGACGCGAGGCAGGAAAAGTATGATGACTCTAGGAAGAACAGGCTAGACCTCAAGTGAAGGATATATAAGCCAAGGCAAGAATTATATCCCACGATGAGAAGTACATGTGCACAATATGCCTGTCAGTTTAACTCATTGATTATGCTCTAGACGCTAGCTATCTTTGCTAAAGCTCGTTATATCATTGATTCAGTCCTGTGGTCGCGTACCTCCATATCGGATGGGATATTTTCCACACTCCCTTTTGCCCCACGCCCGCGATGAATGCAAATGAAAACAAAAACAAGCGGTAGACTCTAAACAACACTCCACGCTATGCTATCCCGGGGGGTAAAAAGGATTGGCTATGCTTGTTCCTGACTTTCGTTATCATCCCCCTTGTCCGGAGAATCTTGTGGTTCGGTCTTGATCTCAACCTTGGTCTCTTTACCAGTCTTTTCATTTTCGCAGGCAAAATTTCCAAAATCATCCCAATTGATATTGTTCATGGCCAGTGGATCCTCATAGAGACTAAACATCGTGGGGGACGAGGATGGCATAGGTTCAACTGTTGCGAAAAAGTCCTCGACATTGAAATTAACATCCATATTGTTGTCATTTAGACTTGGTAAATCAGGCATGTTAGCGAAGTCAAGCTCGAGATTCCGTGCTGGCGATGGGTTGTTAATGACTTCAGATATGAGTTGGTTTAGGGTGGCCGTAAAAGGCGACTCAAATACAGATGCGTCTTGGTTCCTGGGCGAGCGACGGCGGGAACTGGGAGTTTTTGACGGTGTCTGCTGTCCAAAGGGAAAAAGTTGTCCTGGTGACTTTGCGGATCCAATCGATTTCGATACACTGCGCGTAATAGGTCTGTGGGTTGTTGTTGGTCGAGTTGGCGTTTTGAATGGATTCACCTGGGGCGAATTTTGAGTTGGGGTGGAGGGCCGAGCCATTTCTTCCTCGAACAACCTCAAAAGCTCTGCGTCTTGGTCTCCAACCTCGACTTCTGGCGGGCAGTTCTCCTTATTAATGGCATCCATGATTAGAGACTTTGAGGCTTGAACATCAGCAGATACCTGGACAATATTCGTAACCATTTCCCCTAAAACGTTAGGTGACCCATCCTTTCTAGGCGAGGGGAAAAGTAGCCTTCTGGTCGAGCCCATGCTGTCATCCTCAACATCAATAGGACTATTTCGTGTGCCTTGCCACCTAGCAGGGCTCGACTGAATGGCTCTTCTCAGCGCCGCCGAAGCAGCGTCAGAAGTCATTGCCTTCAGCCGTTTTGGAGGCCGAGAACTAGTAGATCTTCCGCGATCATCTTGAGGCAGAGAATTCTCCGACGCTTGACGTTGCACCGTGTGCGTTGAGTCTAAATGGGATACACCTTCTTGCGGTCCAGGAGCACTGGCTTGTCGTTGATAGTGCCCAGTGGGAGGAAAGTATGCTTCTGATTGCGGCTGAAAGGAATCCGATGGAGGAATATTTGCGTCTGATGTCATGAAACCACCGTGTGGGTATACGTTCCTCGATCGTGCTGGTGGCATTTTTCTGGTGGTGGGCGCATACTTGTCGAATTTCTCCGGTGGTCTTGGGCTTTTATACTTCGTCATCCAAATACCACAGGCTGATGTCATTAGCATATCAGTCATGTTAGAGGAAAATACACTTACGGTTGCAGAGGTTGTACTCTTCGTAATCTTGCTTTTTGTCGGACGGTAGTAACGTTTTCTTGAGCGTTTTATAGGATGTAGGTTGCCCAGTTTTCTCGTCACGAGTTAAAACAACTACGCATGTTACTTTCCCGGGGGCATCGGAGTATTCATAATAGCCTGGCGTGCCTTCATAATATTGTGCCCAAGATTTCCGCCATGTTGGCGTGTCAAGTACACCACAATTGTTGCAGAATAGTGGAGCTTTGCCCTTTGCAATTGCGAGCTCTAACTTCTGCGCGATAGATGCTCTTTTCGAAATACGTGCACGATCCTGAGCACTAGTTTCTCCGCCGACGAACTCTAATGCTGTGTACGTATCGATATAATGTTGCAATGGCTGAACTTGATTATTGTTGCTCTGATGGGGTACAGCTTCGTCTACGGAAGGCTGATTTGCCTCAGACCAGGTTTGGGACCGTTGGAGAGCAGAAGGTGGCAAGACTGGATCGCCTGCCGGAAGTTCTGGAAGCGTAAGCGAACCCATGGAGGCCGTACGGCTCATCACTCTTGATTCAGGACGAGATCGCGGTGCAGAAGTTGATTGGGCTGAAGAGCTTGCCTTTGCCATAACCATGCTAGGTTCAGAGATCGGATGTTGCGTTGCTGCTTGGGGAGCAACCGCTGGCGCTTGGGTTCGAAGCTGTTCACTTGGCGATTGACGTTGGCTTTGAGCTCGAGATTGAGCGGGAGGCTGAGATACAGGTCGAGCTGGGGCCTGTTGAGTTGCGGATTCGGTGGGAGCAACATGGGGCGGGAATGAGAGCTGACTCGGCATGGCCACACTATCTCTTCTCAAGGGGGGGAGTGTTTGTTGTCCGTCTTCCGAGACTACGCTCCCTGCCCTGCTTCCTGTCCGACTTGCAGCGCGAGCGAGTGCCTTCTTAGATAGTGGTTTAGGAGGCGGTATCACTGGCATCTTGGTTGGCAAAAGATCCATAGGACCAGGCATTTCTTCTTCGATGACGAATGTAGCCTGGGGCACCCGATGGCGAGGTAGTTCCGGGGATATTTCAGCCACGCGATCGTTGAAGTCCGGCAAAACATCTTCCTCCTCACCAAATAGATCATCAAGAGGCCCGCTCATGAAACCCGAATCAATTCCCTCGCGGGGCATCTGAGGGAGTACGGGACTTGATGGACAAGGAGGACTCGATGGCATTATAGATGGAGGTCTAGTTCGCATTACGGGTGGAGATGACCCAATCCCAGGAGGAGTATCCGCGGGGCTTTCGTGTCGTTCTGGAGACATTTGTGCAGACTCAATCGAAGTTCTTGGGCGATCTTGTGGTTTTTCCGAGGCAGAATACGGCGACATGTGCCGCTGTAGCTCTTCCGGTTCGCCCGAGAAGGAAGTTTGCCGCATGCTTGTTTGTGATATTGGCTTAGGACGTGCCCTCAGTGGTTTCGTATTCTGAGGCGTTGGTGTTGGGGCTCGAGGAATTCCGGGGGCAGCAAGTGCAAGCGCGGGATTGATCGCAATGGGACGGAACATTCGTAAGGATCCCGATGTGCTCGCGGTGACTCGGAGTGAGTCTGGGCCATCCCCAATTGTTGACTTGCTGCTCCAATCAGCCTTGGTGGTCTTCGCTCTTTTCCTACCTGATGGGCCATCGTCACCATCAGTTCCCTCCTCGTAACCGGAAGTATTCCCTCCTTGAAGTTGGGCGGCCTTGGGTGCCTTGGGTTGACGAGGCTTTCTTGGACGCTTGACCGACGCCCTCGATGAAGGCCGAGACGTCTTCTTCGGGTTCTCCGAGGCAGACGTTTCTGCGACTGACGCCTCTCGGGCAGCTACCGTAGGATTGACCTGATTCAGAGGATCTGCTTGCGATTGTTGCTGCAAGCTTGGGCTTAGTAACTGGTTCACAACCTCCATACTTGTTCCATCCTTTTGATTCTGGCTTTGACCCTGGACTGAATTTGCGACAGGCGTGGGAGTTGCTTTGTTGGCTAGCTGTCCTAAATTTGGATTCGTTTGCAAAAGGTTCATCCACTCATTTGGATCCAAGCCGGGAGGCATAGCCCTGCTCAAGTCTCTGTACTTCTCCATGGCGTTCACGAATTCGCTTTGTAACACGGAAGGCACAGGCACCAACCGTAATTTGACTTCCAACGTTTCCTTCACTCCGTTTGCGAAAAGACCAAGAATATTTTTGCACACTCGACCGGTGATGGGCTTATTCGACTGGTGTGCTGGAGCGTCTGGACTTGGGGAAGAAGCAGCCAAAGCCCATGAGAGCATTCCTTGCCCAACCAGAGGATTATCATACTCGGAAAAGTCGTATGCATAGACGGTATAATCCTGTCCAAGTCGAGCAACCAGTTCGGGGCTGCATTGAACAATTGCTTGTATACATGTTTTCAATTCGATAACCCCAATCGAAGTCGTCTCGTCCATGGCGACCGTTTGGATTTGGAGAACGTGTGGCCATCGTGCTAGGCAATTCGTCTTGTTTTGGTCGTCGAAGGTGTAGAGAACCTTGACTGTACAACGAGAGGTCAGTATTTATTCCGCCCATTTAGGTTTATATGTAGTACATACGCCTCATCGGCCTCACTGATACTCCATCCTCAGTAGTCACGCCCTGTGAAGTCGCCATTGAATCTTGAGATTCGCCGTTTGGCCATTGAGGAGTAGGGCCCTGAGATAAAGCTGGGGATGACATCGCGACCCTCTCTAGGCGTGTACGCTAGATGGGAAAGGCTTGGGAATGTCGTGGAGGTCCTCGAGAATTGTCATAAACTTTGTAAATTCATTGACCGGTTGTGGAGTCGCGAAATAGTGGAGGTGGTCAGAGCTGTCAATTTGTATGGTGGCGGGGCGTGTCGCGCGAAGCATTCACGCGTGGGTAGAGAATGCTGCAAACCACGAGCAAAACTGGTTGGAAGGCAATTTATATAAACCAGAATTGGCCATTTGAGAAAGTGAAAGACCGGAAGAGGTGTTTAGGAGTAGTTGTAGTAACGGTTGTGTACGATGTTGAGCGTCGTAAAGGAAGAATGATGGTATGTTGACTGAGCTGCTCTCGTCCAATGGTGTCCAATGGTGTCGCGATGCAATTCGAAATACTAGCGCCTTCGTTTAGTTTGTTAGCGCGGGAGTGGTGTTGATACCTGAGGCAGAGGCAGGCCGCCACCGCTTATCACGAGCAAGGTCTTGGCGAGGAGCAGAAACGTCAGAGGAGAAGGCAACAAGTGCAGCACACCAATCCTATGGACGGAGTACTCCGTATCCGTACTTCGTTCCTCAGGAGAAATGGGATATGTACCAAATTTTCACAGCGGGGTCCGACAGCTCTTTATATATTTTCGCCTCAAAGTTCCTTCTGATATATCGCGCTTAATCCCCAATGACTCAGCCAACATTGCAACACATTAGGCAGATGCCCCACCTCAACCTACTTGGATTCTTTGAACCACAATTGTACCGTCACATGACCACGAACTCCTGTACTGTAGCACTTTCTACTGTATTACGACCCATACGACCATCTCATACGACCATCTCATACAACCATCTCAACTACCATCTCATACCACCATCTCAACCACCATCTTATACAATAAGAGATCACTCATGCCTCGCTAGCCAAGGTTCGTGCTTGCGGGCCCCATGCCACGATTCCGTGCTCCATGTGTGTTTTCCTCTGGAGCACATCGTGGACTACCTGTTGCACGCCTTGCTTTCCTCGCGTCTCCTTCACAAAATGGTTGACGATTTCTTTCACCGTGAACTTGGCATCTCGGACAACCTTCTCTATCTGTCGCTCTGACGGAAGCCCATATTTGAGATGAGGATATTCTTGATAGTCCCGATCATTCAACAACAACAATCGATCGCCCTCAACCAAGAAGAAATCGTCAGTGATATCCTGTCCCTTGATTTTCTGTGCCTTCTCGACATCTTGTAGTTGCTCGTACTCCCATTTTGGCTTGCCATCCTTCCGAATGAGGAGAGCATGCACCCCTTCTGTAAAATCAGGATGCTTCATGAATTTGGTGGCAATTTGGTGTTCTCGTTCGAAGGTCTCTTTGATCGACCATTTTTTGCCGAGTTTCATTTGCCGGAAGGTTACGTGCACCGCGGTGGGTGACCGCTGCTTGAGGGTCTTGAGGGTCTTTTGTGCCCATTCCTGTTGGTCCCCAGGGCTGTTGACAAGTTCAGCGATGACCTCCGGGATGCTAGCGACGTTGTCTCCAAAGACTCGATCAATTGTCTGCCGGTGTTTGCCACTCAAAAGCATCGGTTCATCGTGTGGTAGTCCAGTCGCATACTCCTCTATGGTAGAGTCGATGGTGTGCAGCCGTTCATCTAACGATAGGTAATCTTTGAATCGAAGCTCCGCGAGACGCCTTTCTAACGCAGGGAGAGATGTCGAATGAATGTAATGAGTCGCAATTCCAGCGTAGTACACGTTGACACCCTTTAATTTATCGCTAGTGAGGGCAAGGTATGTTCCAAGGCCTCCTGGCATCCGCGGTAGGAAGAACGAGGCACCGACATCTGGAAAGAAGCCGATAGTCGTTTCGGGCATCGCGAAGACTGTCTTCTCGGTCGCTATTCTGATCGGGGCGTGTACGCTCAGGCCCACCCCACCGCCCATCGTGATGCCATCCATAACTGCCACATATGGTTTCTGGTAGGTTGCAATAAGATGGTCGAGCCTGTATTCTGATGCGAAGTAATCCGCTGACTTTTTTTGGCCCTCGGGGCCATCGAGGTTCTGCTTAGCCAGGTGTGTGACATCTCCTCCAGCACAAAACGCTTTCTCTCCAGATCCTTTGATGATCACCACGTTTGCCATGTCTGACTTCTCCCACTCTTGTAACCGAGGGACTATCTTCTCGATCATCGATCCATTCAGGGAATGAAGCTTGTTGGGCCGGTTGAGTTCAATGGTTCGCAGGCCATATAAGCTATCAAACAAAACATCCTCGTCGTCGTTCACCATTCCAGAGTCGGTCTTACTCGCCGCAGAGGTTGACTTGAAAGCCATCTGTCGTCTTGTCAGCATGCAATTGGCCTTTTTAAATCGGTCTACATACTTGTGCCTTGACTGCAAGGGCAGGATTGATTATTTTCGCCCTCAGCGGCATCGCAGGAGCACTCCTCCAGCTGCAGCGCACCGCCGACCTCGTGCAGAGAGTCTTTGTAAACATCAAGGAAAGAGGTCGCTCGAAGAAAAGATCAAGATCATACAAGCAACTAATTGTACTTGAACTAAAAGAGCGTGCGGATTCAATACACCTCTCGATAGGAAGACATCCAAGTCAGAGGTTTGCCTCGGGTCATTTTTCTCGGCCTGAGTCGGCATGGCACAGTCAAACGCCGCGTGCCGGCAAATACCCGCGAACAGGGGTCTGAATAAGGTTGTGGGGCTAGCCGTTCTGGTAGCTTCGCGATTTTGAGGTCAACGACCAACTTTCACGAAGCTGGCTCAAAGTGACAATATCAGACATTACACTCACTTTCAACGCATCAAAATCATGGCGGACGCAGCAAAAATCGCGTATGTATCCATCCCTAGCAACCTTTCATGGAAGACCACAATGCTAATAAATGACAGAGAACTTCTTTCGAAGCCTCGCTCCGAGTTAACGTACGCTTCCCAATTCCCCTCCTCGCCCTCCACGCGATGTTGGATGCCGTGCTGACATTCTAGGAAGGGAGTTTGAAATCGCCCAACTAGAAGAGCACGAGTTTACTTCAGGTCCCCTCTCCATCCTCCAGACCGCCGTTCGGTCGCACGCCCAAGTCCTGATATCCTGCCGAAACAATCGCAAACTACTGGCGCGCGTCAAAGCATTCGATAGGCATTGCAATATGGTACTAGAAAATGTAAAGGAGATGTGGACAGAAACACCAAGAAATAGTGCGGGCAAGAAGGGAAGACCTGTTAACAAAGATCGGTTTATCAGCAAGATGTGAGTGCTGAACAGAGGCCAACTGCTTCATTTATAACGAAAAGTATACTGATACTGTGACCACAGGTTCTTACGTGGAGATTCGGTCATTCTGGTACTTCTAAGTTGAAGAGGTAATGGTCAGGTTGCTTGCGAAATTATGGCAACGATAAAATTGGCACCCGACGGCGTTCACGAAAAAGTTGATCAATATGCCATTTCTTATTTCAGGAGCGATCTTAACAGGATGTGGCCGCCCCAATATTCCGGCATGGTTGCTTTGACAAGGCTTTGAAAAGGAGCCAAAGAGAGTATTGCCATGGAGCCTGGTTGATTGGCACCTAATAAGCAAAGCAGAAATAATCAGGATCGTGAGTATCAAACAATATCTACGTGGAAAATTTCCTTCACTGTTCCAATGTTCTCACGCCGCAACTGATTTATTTTTTTCTCTGTTCCCCTTGTCCCCCTTGTTGACATTGCTCGATGTCCCCCTGATCGGAATGGACATTTACAACTTTTTGCTGGCAGGACGGGTCAAGTCCGAAATTTGAGTTTGGATATTCCCTCTCATCGATGCCTCAGCATGCTTGCGTGATTACCGTGTTGCCTAGAGTAACTCATGCACCCCATTACAGCATTCCTCTCTAGGACGAAGTTTATTAGTTGACACCCCAAGGCAACCTCAATCACTCTCACGCAGTATCACGCGCAGCTCAAATTCTCTCAGAAGGATCTAATCGGTCATACCTAGAAAGGTAACACCATACCGAAACAATGTCACAGTTCACAGATTGACCTTTCTCTTCGCCTATGGCTTGGGGATATCTAAAGGGTGCGTAGAACAAACTTGGGCTCGTCGACACTCGGCCCTCCCGTTGTGCTTTTGCAATTCCCACTGCACTTCGAGGTGGGCAAACCTGAGCACACAAACATACCGAGCAACTCTAGAATTGGAAGCAAGGATGTTTTGCACGGCAGAGAATCAGATCGCCAGGGAACGAAATGCTAGCGAAGAGGAAGCTACAAGGATTTTGTATCTGTATTGAGCATGCAGAACAGGGCGAATCACATTGTGCATAAGACAAGGACAGTAAGCTGGTTAATCATTCATTCATGCCCATGCGCTGACGAATCAAATTATTGTCGTCATAGGTGGCCGGGTATTAGGATATGCACTTAAACACAGTGCAAAGTTCCATCATCGTGAGTGTGGCACTCCTTTCCAGCGGTCGACGAAGCTTCGGCAGCTGAAGAAGTGGCAGATGGTGCCGGAATCACCCTCGTGGGATTGACAGATGCAGTCGAAGCAACAGCAGCAGCGCTGGAAGTTGCACTCGGAACTGAACTCACAGTAGCAGTGGAGCTCACAATGGCGGTCGAGCTCGAGCTTGCACCATGTCCATGTCCATCATCTTCCTCGCCCACTGGCTTCCCCAGACATCCCTCGCCTGGGATGCTGATATCATAAGCATACACCTCGGTCGCGAAGTACGACAGAGTGGCGCTGTTACTTGCTGCAATAGTGTGGTTCTCTCCTGTGGCCAATTCTACGCACCCGTTGTATCCATCGGCATGGTGGTCAACAATCCCCTCGCCCACAGGAATAGTGTGGTAGAGACGATGCATCAAATCACCAGCCCAGTAGTTTGAAGTTCGTCCTGTCGCTACTGTGAAGCCGCGAGCGCACATAGCCTCAATTGGCCATCTAGTGGTGTAGGACAAGGGACAGATGACCGTCTCTGAGGATGCATTCGAGCCTCGCCAATGGCCGGCCCACCCTGTTTTGCATGTCAGTCTACGGATCTTCGGATCTCACAGGTAGCTTTGAGTGACTGACCCTCTTGAGTGGCACAGTTTCTGTCAGGGTCATCGCATCGGAAGAGCACTCCAGCACGATTGGCGGTAGCGATTTTGTCATACCAGCCGATCACTGGTCCAACTGGTCCCGCGGCTCCAAAGTACCTGCGGAAGATCTCCGAATTGTTTCCGTGGATCAAGACTGCGATTTCGTCAGTTATATAACTTTATATCCACTGGTTCCGGGCGCCCTTACCGTGCTCTTTGGCATGCTGAGCTAACAATACGGCCTCTTCAAGACCTCTTGCTAGCTCGTGGCGTTCAGAAGCATTACAAGAAGAGTGAATGGGGAATTCGGAGACATAGCCAGCCTTCCAGTCATATGCGGCTGGAATAGGTGTCTGGTCGGTCTCAGGCTCGAAAGAAAGAGGAGTGTCTCTCTGGGTGACCGGCAATGCCGCGGCATTGATGCCTACAGAGCAGAGCCCAGCAAGAAGGATTGAGGAACGCATTTGGATTGATTCCTTCGCACTTTGGATTGAAGGAGCAAGAGACAACGTGGTTGCTTGAGAGGATCGAGATGTCTCTTTTCGAAGGGCCTATTGACATCTTATATAAGGGAGCTCTTAAGCCTCGCTGTCTCCCGAGTCCATTGATTTCCCGAGTCCGCACTATGCGCCGATCTGAGTGGCAGCTTGTTCGTTTACGTGGAAAGGGGGGAGAATGATGCAAAGCTAAGCGATTGCAACAATCCATCAGGGTGCTTAACCCCCACTCCCGTCAAGGTATAGCCAAGATTATTGACCGCCACAACCACTCACTCTCACCATTCTCACCACATTCTGACATATACACATGATTATGCCGGGTTATTCTCTCTCAAATACATTGCCAATTTGTGCAGCTTTTCAAGTTGTGCCTCTCGTTATGTCTTGGTATCTTCATAGCAGCACGAATTGGGGTGGATCGTCCGATCGATGGTCTTGGTATCGGATTATCCCTTTTCGCTTATGACAAAGTTTTCTTCTATGACTAACTGCTCCGCTTGAGCGTGTTTGTGTTTCTTATTTCTATCCTGGTGGGAGGGAAGGTCCTGATGCTTCGGCCGTTGCAAACTTGCTCCCTGAGATGAGTGGAGTTGAAACGATTGAGTTGCGTTCATCATGTTGCGTCAAAGTATCTTGCTCGCCTTGTTGGCATTGCGAACGAATGCACAAACCACACTTACGGGATGCC
Organism: Amylocarpus encephaloides; assembly: GCA_019669835.1. NCBI lineage: Eukaryota > Fungi > Ascomycota > Leotiomycetes > Helotiales > Amylocarpus > Amylocarpus encephaloides. The sequence goes on from MU251520.1 coordinate 68,591, forward strand.
ATCTACACGGGGGCCAAGAGTAGGAAATCGTTTCCCTGAGGATGAGGTGATAATTAACAGATTTCAGAGTCTGCCTATTACCTGGCGGCGCAGAAACGACAATAGCAAACGCTGATATAAGCAGCTTGCAAGCGAGCAGTCCTCCGCTAACAACACCGACTACTGTAGCAGCTACTACTACGGCAGCGTCAGCGACAGCGGCAGGTCAAACAACAGCTATCACAGACTGTCATATGCATGGCGTCACACAGTACGATTGGTCGGTCCTGATATGCAATTGATGATACTGATGAAACTGTAGGTACTGTGTGAAAGGCGATGGTTCGGAAGTCGTGGTGCAAGCAACAGCCACTGGATCAACATCTCTTCCAACTGCTTACAATGGATGTCACGATCATGGAACCGAAATGTGAGTTCGCCGGTACCCATCAGAGGACATAACTGATTCTCGCCCAAGGTTCTGCATGACCCCTGATGGAGACGAAGTGGCCGTTGGCGCAGAGGCTAGCACAAAGGCCAACACCGAGGAGGAAAGTGACTGCCATTTCCACGCAGGAGTAGAGTGAGAGGAAAATATCGGACAATCTTTAGAAATACATCACTAATTCACATGAAAGGCATTGTACAGGACAAGAGAACACCTGTGAGAGAAGAGACCGAGATTATAACGTCAACCTCCGCATTGGACTTCTCTTCGTTATTCTCGCCACGAGCGCTATTGGTATGCCCGATGTTTCTCCCCCCTAGTATTATTTCGCTAACTCTTTGAAGCTGTATATGCTCCAATGCTGCTGAAAAGGCTACTCAAGGTAGATGTCTCAGGCACATTATTCACGATTGTCAAGCAGTTTGGAACAGGAGTAATCATTGCCACAGCCTTCGTCCATGTAAGGAGCCCTTTTCCGAACATTTCTAAGGCATCTGACAAGCTGACACTTCTGAAGCTCCTGACCCACGCTGAGCTCATGTTTGGCAATGAATGTCTCGGAGAGCTCGCATATGAAGCGACCGCCACCTCAATCGCCATGGCCGGCGCCTTCATCGCCTTCCTAATCGACTTCATCGCCCACCGTCTAGCCACCTGGCGGAACTCCAAGAACACCACCCCAAACCTCGAACAAACCACCACAACCTCAAGCTCAGATCAGAAAATCGCCCCTGTGAAAGAACTCGCTTTGTCCCCTCTAGCAAACAGCTCTCATCACCACCGCTCCGCCTTGGCCACCGCAAATGACGCGGTATCCGTCCTTGTCCTTGAAGCAGGTATCATTTTTCACTCCCTCCTCCTCGGCATAACACTCGTCGTAGCAGGCGACTCCGTCTTCATAACCCTCTTCATCGTCATCGTCTTCCACCAAATGTTCGAAGGTCTCGCGCTCGGCGCCCGCATCGCAGCAATCGACACCACCGCCGGCTCCAAACTCAAGAAGATGAAATCCCTCGTCTTACCCCTAGCTTTCGCGCTCGTAACGCCCGTGGGAATGGCGATTGGTATTGGTGTTTTGAATACTTTTAACGGGAATAATCCGAGTACGATCGTGGCGCTGGGGACGTTGGATAGCTTGTCGGCGGGGATTTTGGCTTGGGTGGGGTTTGTGGATATGTGGGCTGGGGATTGGATATTTGGGGAACTGAAGAATGCGCCGATTGTGAAGACGCTCGCTGCCTTGGCAAGCTTGGTGTCGGGGATGTTGTTGATGGGAGTCTTGGGCAAGTGGGCGTAGACAGATTAAGGATGACTTGGAGGCAGGGAGATGGATGCCCTAATGATGGATCAAGGGACTGGAGTTGGTGGTTTTTGGATACTTTATTGCATATAGGCCCTCCTTGTAAGAGTGGGAAAAACAGGGAACAGGACGGTCATTACAAGAAACGGAACAGAAAGCAGAGATATGATGCGGAGGAAAGAAAGCTGTTACATCATATTGAGATTGATAGAAGACGCAAACCTTCGGCCTCAAATCAGACGAGAGCACAAATTAGCTTGACATCATGCCCGACTTTCTTCTGTAGACTGTATCGTCAAGACTCGGGAATTTTTCTTGTATGTTCGGGACTGTCGTAGACAACTTCCTTTGCAGACTCGGTGGCAGTCAGTTATCAAATTCTGCTCCTCGGGCCAATTCTACAATGAAAACTGCGCCTTCAAACAGTGAGAGCAGACATCCTTCTAGGTTTTTGCCCTGCGTATTCTTGTATTTGTCATGCAACCGGAGCAATTTGTGCTTCGCTAAACATCGCCAAAACAGCATCTGATTTTAACCTCTCGATTCACAGAGCCCGGCCCGTTATCATAGAACTCCGAGATAAGAAAGATTATGGACGGTAAGCCCATGGATCCCCGAACTCTCAAGAGGGCGTTCTAGACAACTTCAATCTAGATCTAGATCGAGGCCATGAGTTAGGTGTTCGTGCGGCCCCAGCAGTCAGGGAGGGCCGGGTTCAGTGCGGGAACAGGGGAAGAAAAGCGCACTGTGGGCGGAATGCAGGAGAGATCCTTTGAGGCAATCCATATGTCATTGTCGGGAGTATTTTGCTGTCGAGAAGGGACTTGCTGTCGAGATTCTCTTCTGTATACTTCGACCGCGAGCTCGTCGACTTCACGTGGACGTCGTCGCCACTGTTCTGCTCGCTCATTAGCCTCCCGGGGCAATTCCTCAAAATGCGCACACTCTGATTCCCGCCTGAAGGACATTCTGCAGGTGGGTTTGTTGTTAAACGGAATGTGATCGAGATTTGTCAACTTCCACCCCATATGTAACTCATGCAGGGGTCAGCCACTAGGGAAATCTCTTAGCAACCCGTAGACGATACAACCAAGGCTATATATATCACGGTCTAATATTATAATGAAATATTTGATCCCTTGATCCTTTTAATACTAGAATGCAAGTGTAACCTAGTACTCCAAACCCCTTCACAAGATGCTCTAATCTAAACTGCAAAGCAAAATGAAAAGTCATCGTCTCATCTAAAGGCTTCTGGATTGGGGGCATATCATCGTCTTAGTCTAGGGTGGTCTTCACGCTCTGGTCAAAATCAAGCTCAGAGATGTAGCCCGACCTCATTGACTGGGTGTTCTAGGTCCCACCGGTTCTGGACTTGCTTTAGAAGGAGAGATCTTAGCCGTTGTCTTACATTGAAGACCTCGCGGCTACTCCAGTAAGGATTCGGCAGCCTTAGACGGGTTGTTGTGTTGCCGTGCCTTGGAAACGGCGCTTCCACTTCTCTCGCTGTGTAATAAGGCGGTGGATACGTAGGTATAAGGGTCCTAGTTGACGGATAGAGATTGCTCGAGCGTGAGTTCTTATGGACAACTCCTCGTAGGGTCTGAAAAGGTATTCATTGAAGGAAATTATTGACCTTGTCGTGTGATTGTTCTGAGACTCGAGAATAGATATGAACAATCATCTCCGCTTCCTTAACAGTATGGAGGCAGTGAAAGTCCGATGATTAATTACCACAACCTATAGTACACGCTAACAGGTACGAGGGGCTCGTCCATTGAGTCCAGATAGAACGCCAGATAATGCCATCGCCTTGAAATTTCATACATGGACAAGCCACATTGCCCTAACGCCAAACCTCTAGAAATCCGAGTCCGTTTCTTCATCCCGTACCCATAGCACACAATCTTTCATTCATGTTTCCAAACCACTATCTCACCAGGTGACGGCATCTTTATCAAAACGGACTAATTCTTTCCCCGCGTCTTCGACATCTTTCTTCGCCTTCATCCGCATGTAGAAGATAGGACAATCTTTACTACTGCAAATAACCTCGCAATGCATGCTTCCTTGGCAGCGCTGGCATTGTGTCCATAACCTACTAAAGCGGACTTCTAGGTCGGACACTTTATCCAACGTTTTTGTGTATAGTTCTCCGATACGAGGTGCGCAATCAGAGCACACTGCGCCTCCGCTTTCGTGCTTTCCGGACAAGGGTTTTTTGCAACCCATACAAGTGAATGTCTTCTTTGCGAATTTCATAAGACCACCAAGAGAAGGCGCAGCAACAGAAATCGAGCGAGTGTGGTCACCCGCAAGGAGAGAGTTTGCTTTCGTTTCTCCAAGAATGGGTTCGAAGATTCGCCCCAACGGTTTGGCTAATTGGTTGTCCAAGTAATACTTCGTGTCAATTGGAATGTTGTTCTCAAGAACGAAAAGCGGATCTTCAGAGCGTTCGAAGTTCTTGGCCCCAGCTGCAGCCTTGATGATCACATAGGCTACTCGATCTCCAAGAGCGGGCGCTGAACCCGCATCACGCTTCTTCATTCGCTTTGCGAGCTCAACGTGTGCTTGCTTATTTTCATATTCCGTTTTCGACAAGGCCTTGGTGATGACCAACTTTGACATGTCGATTTTGTTTTGCAGCAAGTCCGAAATGGTGTCTTTGACGTAGCTGCTATATGTTAGATCGTGGGGGACGACTATGACTAGGACAATAGCTTACTTTTGTGCACCAGGGACGTCCTGATCGATCAATATCATGCGCAGCACAGTCTCGATGACATTTTGGACCAGTCTACAATTGTCTCGTCGAACAGTCTCAATACCCTTAGTGTCCATCTTGTCGTACTTCTCGGGATTTGTCCAGTAAAGTCCAGCATATCTCTTTTTGTTGATGAGCAAATAGGGAAAGTAGACTTTTTCGAATTCGAGCTTGATGGGTTTTTTGAACCTGGCCGACACATATTTGGCGGCTTCTTCTCCTAACTTCATTGCTTCTGCCAGTTCTTTCACACCAAAATTCACCATCACTGAATCGGTGTCACCATAGATGACTCGAGCGTCATAGCTATAGCCGTTGGCGACGGTGTATTTAGCCTCAACCTCAGCCTTGGTCTTCTCGATCATTTGCCGTCCATAGCTTGTCGTACTACTTGCTATTGGCAAGCAAGGCAATTTCCCGACGGTTGCGCCAGTAAGACCGTAGACACTATTGGCACTGATCTTCAAAGCTAACTGCCTACCATTCAAGACTGCCTTCTTGAACGGATCGGTCTCAACTGTGAGTTCTCGCTTGGCTTGCTTCCTCGCTGAGAGCAGTTCTTCAAGAATTTGCGAGAGGAGACCTTTCCTCCTCTCTACTGTCACAAACATGTCTCCATTTGGTGTTACGATGTAATCTTTGTCCTTCTCCAAGTTCAACGTTTTTACATCTGTCTTTGAGAGTAGCGTGGTGTAACATAAATTGTGGGCTTGCATGATACTCGGGTAGAGAGAGGCAAAATCCAAAGTTGCAATAGGGACGTTGTAATATCCCCTGGTTGGCTCGATAACTGTCGCACCATCGTATTGGTCTTGTGAGGCATCTGTGTGAAGATTTGGGATGACGAGATGCTCCTCTCGCGCCTTACGGAAGATCTGACTGACGAATTTGACTTGTTGGCCACGGGCCAAGAGGTAATTGAAGGGAACTCCAGTGACCCTTGCCATTTCAGTATAGTTCTCCAGACACGATAATTTGTCCATTAATCTTTGTGGCAGGTACGCATCCTTGAGACAATATACAGCCAATCTTCGGCGACTTTCAGGGGTACCGTTGAAAAGTTCCGTGATCATCGTGTGGTGAACGTCCTCTTTTTGTTCCCCAAGAAATTGAGCACAAACAGAATTCAGCGTGTAACTTCGTAACTGATGATCCCTCTGAACTAGTTGGAGTAAGTCTAGCTGCAAGCGTCCATTCGTGTTGGTAACCTTAGTATCCCGATTTCCCATCTGCTTACTAGAAAAGTTTGATTCTTTTGCAGCTGATCTAACATTCGGCAGACGAGTCCACTGGTCGAAGTTCTCGACATTGAGGTGCTTGGCACGATTAAGCAGATACGGGAAATCGAAATTGCAAATGTTGTAGCCGATGATTAGGTCCGGGTCTACCTCTTCAAGAAAATCTCGCCATTTGGAGAGCATCTTGGCCTCGTTACCGAACTCAAAGATCTGCGTATTGACAATCATACTAGTTGTGTCCAAGCAGAAAACATTTCGAACGAACGGCTTCTTCTCCCCATAACGTGTGACGATGCTCGCAATCTGGATGACCGGATCCATGTGTGGTTCAGGAAAGATTCCTTTGCGGCCAGCGCATTCAATATCGAACGAAAGTATCCTGAGAGGGGCCATCTTTGCCCACTCTCCTAGAGGCTTGTGAGTGATTAGATCCCGATAAGTTACCTCGGCTTCTATCTGGCAATTCGATTGTCGTTCGTGCTGTGGCAAGAGCTTATAGGCCTTTGGGGGAACCTCAATCCATGACATCCCCGCTATCTATTTCTCGTTAGCAAGATGATATAGGCTTATGCGTGGTGATAAATACGTCACAATCAACCATAAATCGCAAGACATAAGGGATCATGTCATATGTCTCGATATGGCCCTTCCCGTCGTTGTTGAGAGTTACCTTCCACATCCCCTTCCAATTGGCACCGCAACTCTCGATAGTATTGCGGACTTTGGCGACGAATTTCGGGTCCATGACGGTAATCTTAATGTATGCAAATTTCTGGTTGCCCTTATAATAGTACAGACTTTCGCGGTTGACAACCGTAATAGAGTGGATGGCGGTGTCATACACTCCGACTTGCGCCTCGAGATAGGTCTTAAATCCATCGCAGTCTTTCACCTGGAAGCCAATTGGCGCTTCAACATAAAGGTAATGAAGGAAATCCGTAACATGGAGTATAACGGAGTGCCCCGTCTAGAGAAAAGTCAGGATGGTATTCTCTCGGTGACGGTAGAAGTACCTTACCTCTGTGACACCAAAGAGCTTGACGGTTGCCTTTCCTCCATGCAGTGTGCCCTCTTCTGCTTCTATCTGCTGGAAACAAAGTTTCTCAGATTGCGGTTTGAAATGGATCAGTGGTGGTCGCGCCCATTGCTGGTCTTTCTCGGAATTGCTCTCCTTTAGCCCTTCCATATCTTGTGTCATCTTCTCCAGGATCTCGGACTCGAAGTGGCTGGGCTGGCTGGACCCAACCTTTCCTTTCGGTCCATTCTGAGAGCCTTTGAATCTAACCGCGGGAGAAGATCCCGGTTCCAGCTTTCTCTTTTTGGCGGATGATGGGGAAGAGGCAATGTTCTGTCGAGCATTGGTGGTATCACCTAATACCCGCTTGTTGGACACTCGTGAAGGGGCCATCTTGAGCAATTAGGAGATGATGATGTAGTTGGTTAACTTGAGGAGGAAAACAACATTTGAAGGGATGGCCCTCGAACCCTTGACTTTCGGGTTTTCGCGTCATCGCACTGTAACGCGTCCCGTCGCGCTCTCCCTCCGGGTTGACCTCGGACGCGTGAGTAAGTCACGTGTCAACCCTCCTTGCTCTACGTTGTATACAGACTACGGAGTACTACAACCTCCAGGGCCTTTTAATTCCTAGGCGAGGCCTAATTCAGCTTCAAACCCACACATGACGCAGTGGCACCACCTAATCAGATGTTCCAA